>BMAC01000014.1:606767-646458 GCA_014905375.1 Phtheirospermum japonicum | reverse complement strand
GAATCGCTTCGCCCACACTTTCGGGGTTAACCCTGAACTGATTAACATAGCGTTCATCATATATTTCAGGGTTCGATTCTTGCGTACAGCGACGCTATTCGATTGAGGTGAATATGGAGTAGTTATTTTATAAATTATGTCTTGTACAATGCAAAATTTCTCATATGGTGCAACATACTCTCCACCTCAACAACTTCATATTTGAGGATTTCGAAAGCATCAAAATACTTCGTTCTTGCCCCTTATAGACACAACAAATTATTGTGCAGTTATCAATGAAAGTAATAATTACTTTTTGCCCCAATCTAGTTTGCAGAAGTTATATATTTCGGTGTGAATTAGTTCTAGAGGCGCAGAATTCTTTCCACCGAATGAAAAGATACTTTTTACACAATTTATTATAACTCTAATCCAAAACTAAATTTTAATTTATTGAATCCAAATAAATAATATTTTGCCTAGTAAACATGACTCATCGGGATTCTGAGTTTCTTCCGATTTCTTATTCACATGAAGAACCAATTGCTATTGCAATCATAGCCAAATGAACTTTTCTATCAATTTAGGCCCAAGTTTAATTCTGTTAAACTTCATCACCAATTTCAAAATATTTATTTAAGCCAAGACCCATGGCCTAATAAAGCTATCGTTATTCCTTTCCCATGTTAAGGAATCAAGCAACTAATGAAAAGAAAAGATCTTCAGGCTAAGGCTGGACTTTGCAACTCACGTTTAGGCAAATTATTAGCACATTAATTCCAAAGTTAAATTATGGCCCAGTAGACCTTCTCTCACTTCAAGCCCATAGTCCAATTTCTAATTGAATTCATCATTTGGGCCAATCTTCTACATATTGACCCAAAATACAAGAAGATGGCCCAAGACATATGATCCAATAAAGGCCCGTCACTTTGCCATCTTTTCTTCCTTCTGTTAGGCCCATATTTCATTTGACCCAATCTATAAAACTAATAAGGTCCAAGACTTGAAGTTTATATTGGGCCGAACATGACCCAACAGAGGCCCAAACCTGCCTTCTCCTTCTCCAACTGATTGTCAGCCGCCACTGACGCACAGCAAGGACTGCTCGTGGTGGTCTTCGTCGGCCACCTGCTTCTCCTACCGCCGTGTGAACCTAAACCGCCGCCGCTGCTCGTGATGCACACGGACCAAAGCTGCTTGCCCGTGCGATGGCGTTGCAGTCAACTAGATCAGCCGCTTTGCCGATACGGTCAGATCCAGCCACGTTCACCGCCTAGATATCGAGCTTCCGGCTATAAAACCACGGTGGTAGTGGGATGAATAAAATTCACAAGAATGGTGCGGTCGAATTAGTCCATAGTCCATAAACAATTTGAGGGCTTTACAAATAATTCCAAAGCCTAATTGATTTTTAATTATGTGGAAAGCGTAGGTCAGCCTTGTCATATGTAGAAAGTTTCATACTTCGCCATCATCGTGTCTTCGTTCTTCTTCTTTCGTCAAATTCCTTAGACAATAGTTTAAATTGTAAACAAAACTACAAATATATATATATATATATATATATATATATATATATATATATATATATAAAGTGGGAGTTTAGCAGGAGAGAGAAATAATTCTTAAGAAAATAGTGAGTTATGCCGCCCATTTTTTTTTTCCCTATAAAGTCTACATAATTCTCTCCCCTCTCTCTTTTGTTCCCATTTTTTTTCATTCACTCTCCTCTCTTTTTCTACACCAGTTGATAGTGTTAATTCATTCATCCATTTTTTCCACTACGTCTTGCGCAAAATACATTTAAATATCTATAGATCTCTAAGAGTTATCGTCCACAGTTGAGATTCAAAGATCTATACGGTTGAGATTCAAAGATTCATAAATCTATATGGTTGAGATTCAAAGATTCATAGATCTCCAAGAGCAATTTTCTTAAGATATATTTCTTTGAGATCTATTTTTGTAGTTTATTTTGCATCTCTTTTCTTTTACCATTGAATTTACATTTTTATTTTTTGTAATTTGCAAGTGTCGACAATCCAAGAGCAATAGTCGTAAATTATTGTGTACAAGTAGTTTCAATTCTAAACACACACACACACACACACACACTCTAAAGCATTCATACAAATAAATATGTGATATTTTGTGTTATCTTTTCTTTTTATACTATGATTTCGAAAAATATAAGTATTTCATTATTATGATTATGAATTTTCAATAATCAATTATATTGGATATTACGTTATATTAATTTACTTTTAGTTTTTTTATATTGTATTGTATATTATTTAATATAAATTAAGGTAATTGGTAAATGTTAATATATAAAAATATCTTATGGTAATTAATATATAAATCTATTAATTTATTCGATTAAGGTAATTGAAAACTTTAAATATAAAAAAAAAACTGTAATTGGGAATGTATTAAGTGACTGTGATATAATAAATAAGGTGAATAATAAACAAGGTAACGATTAGCTACTTTATATATATTAATGCCTTTTCGGTTAATTGATGTTAATTACAAAATAAGGTAATAAATTATGAGTTTGCAAAATAATTGATATTCAATATCTTACAATTATTCCATATTAATTTTTTATTTACATAACCATGCGTATAATTATGAGTATTACATTATTACCTTTTTGAATATATATATATATAGAGAGAGAGAGAGAGGATTGAGTTCAAATGAGAACCCCATCATTATATGTGAACCTATGGACTAATCCTGGCCTTAGATCTAATATTGCACAGTGCAATTATATGTTCAGGTTCATTGTGCTTTTTAGACAGTACTCTAGTGCTAAAATCAGTCAAGTTTTTTTAATTTAATTATATATATATATATATATATATATATATATATATTATTTTTTTACGTTTTAAAACATTAAATATGTATCTTAAATTGTAAATCTTGAGAATGTGATTAATTTGATATATATTTCATTCAAAACGA
Source organism: Phtheirospermum japonicum (assembly GCA_014905375.1). Lineage (NCBI taxonomy): Eukaryota > Viridiplantae > Streptophyta > Magnoliopsida > Lamiales > Orobanchaceae > Phtheirospermum > Phtheirospermum japonicum. Next base: position 643,503 of record BMAC01000014.1, on the reverse strand, counting down.
ATAAAATTTGAAAAAGTTATGGTTTGTTGAAGATTTGAGTTTCATTTCAAATTTTTGAATTTGCAGTTTATAGACGAAATTTGCGATGCTTTTTGTATACAATCGTAGTGTTTTTTTTCTTAATCTATTGTGCTTTCCAAAGAACAATGTAGTGCTCTTTGTAAACGTTGATATATGTCCAAAATACCATTTTTAATTAATTAATGCATTTTTTTACATTATTACCATGCTGACATGTCATGATCTCAACCATCAAGATTATTCAATCTAATGGTCAAGATGAGTCCCTAGGTTCACATATAATGACGGGTTCTCATTTGAACCCAAACCTATATACATATATATATATATATATATATATATATATATATATATATATATATATATATATATATATATATATATATATATATACAAAAGAAAATTATAAGGAAAATTTTATTTCAAGACAATTTATAAATTAATGCTGTTTATAATATTTGAGTAATAATGCTGGAGATAACTATATTATGTTCCCCCAGGTTCCGGTGATAACTATTATGCTAGGTGCCTTCTCAATGTTGTTCGAGGAGCACAATATCACGATGACTTGAAAAAAGTAAATGAAAAGCAACATGATACATATCATGATGCGTGCTACTCAGTTGAGCTACTAGATGATAATAGAGAATATATCAATGACATCGAAGAAGCAAGTTATTGGGGATCTGCACATTTTGTTAGGTCCTTATTCATGACATTGCTTGCGTCCAAATCTATATTTTGACCAGAAAAAATCTAGGAGAAATGTTGGAAATATTTATCAGATGACATTGTATACAAAAAACAAAAGTTGAGGAAGAACAAAGGTATTAATTAATAAACTTCAATTATATACGTGATTTCTTGATAATGTTCTTTTATATATTTCTTCATATAAGTTAGTGAAAGTACAATTATTTTTAAATTTATTTTGTACATATTGAAAATGAGTTATGCTGAAATTCAAAACCTTACTTTACTAGAAGTGGACAAGTTGTTGCAGAGCATAAGGAGGAGCTTAAAGTACTTTCCTCCAATTCCAATTCCAACTGAAGCCGACTCTAATATTTCTTTTAATTAATTTATTGCTGAGGAATTGAACTATGACCGTGATGCCCTCATCGAAGAACACACTAATTTATTTCAAAATCTAAATAAAGATAAAAAAAACATGTGTATGACGAGGTCATGAATTCTGTTTCTTCAATAAAGGGGGGCTTATTCTTTGTTTATGGATATGGAAGAACTGTCAAAACTTTTTTTTGAAGGACTCTTTCTGCAGCAATAAGATCTAATAGTAGGATTGTATTAAATGTAGCATCTAGCGGCATAACTTCTCTTCTTCTTCCAAAAGGAAGAACCGGCCATTTTAGGTTTAAAGTTCCTTTCGATCTCCATGAAGAATCATCGTGTGGGATTTTGCAGGGGACTCCCATTGCGAAATTAATGGTGCATGCACAACAAATAATTTGGTATGAAGCTCTGATGATACACAAACATTGTTTTGAAGCTTTAGACAAGTTGTGTTTCGTTGTTTTAGAACTATAAGAATCGGTAATTGATCGATAAATATGTTTGTTCTATTTTTTTTACTTTTTTAATAATTAAAATTACTGATGGGAGCAAATTCCCTTCAGAAAATCCCGAGGGGGGTTATTTTTGTTTTTTTTATCTTTGACATTGCTTGTAACCTTGGCAAAATGACGTAATTTTGTTATTTTGGATTGGTTGTTTAGAATTTTATTCAGCACTATTATACTTATACAATGATATTTATCAAATCTCTCCCAAAAAAAACAAAATAAAATAAAATAGCCCGACGATTTCTTTAGACGATTTTCGAAAATCGTCGGCGGGCTGGTGGCGCCGAGCGTCTAGGCGTCCACCTATGGCAAGTTTTAGAACACTGTGTGAAGGAGCTCAAACCAATCCCATATCTGAATCTAACCTAGCAAACTCGATCTCATTGTTGGAATTACAACAATAAATTGGGATAATATTGGGAATAATTTGAACTAACATATCTAACGCAATTAATTATATATAAACGTAATTCATATAAATATAAATAAATAACAAAACGGAAAAGTGTCGAGACGAGCGAACTCTTTCCCTAAGATTATTGTTGCCCCGTACTCACTGCTCACGGTTTCATAGTAACGAATCTCTCAAGATACAATGACAATGGAGCAGACGATCCAATCAATCTGGCCAACGAGACCTGGCCAGATAACTGAGCTAAATCTAAACTTATGATTCGTGAGGCAGGTAGGATTATGATATGTATGCATGAGCGCGCTTAGAGACATTTTTTTTGATGTATATGATAAATTTGGTTTTTACACTCCGTAGGAGTTGGTGTATATAGATTTGAGGGACCCGTAGGAAATTGTAGGAATTAGGATTCCTAATACAAGTCAATCTCCTTATTTTACTAATAAGAAAGACTTGGAAGCTTACAGAAGAGGCCCAAACTAATTAAAACACAAGAAATTAAATAGTTTGTGGTCCACCATCTCTGATAATTCAATTTCCTTAAAATATACCATTCAATGTCGGACTTTTCCTCTTTACTTAAGAAATTTCACTCCCTCTTTACCTTCCAAATGTTCAACCTTGGTCATTGACTTTTCACTCACCCGAACATGGATTTGTGAAAGTAAATATACCACAATAATCTACTCAAAATATAGAAAGAATTTGACGTTCGTTTTCAAAACTAACGAATCGTCTACATTTGGAATATTTGGTCAAATCTATCATATATAAATTTACCAAATCCGATTTCTCCAACAATCTCCCACATGAGTGCAATATCAATGTATGATGCACGTGATTCACTTTCTCAGTTTCTACATGAAATGTTACTACATCCGGTTAGGTAGCTTTCGGCTTTGAACCCTCCGTAATGAAGTACCATCGGATAAACCCATGGCCTAGTTGACATTGTTATTGAAGTATTCCGATTCCGAGCATACCAAGACAATGATACTCACATAGCAATATTTACGCCACTTTTCAAGTTCTTAAGTTGTGTTCATTTTGGACTTGGAACAATCTTAGATTCTTAAGTACTCGGTTCGAAGCGGCCACTCCTCTGCACTTAAATAGGTGACTTTGTCTATCAGAAATATCCTGCTATACTCCACCTTAATAGTTATATATCGTCATTAAAAGTTTAATACTTACCCTTACCATTGTCATCAGGAATATCAATTGAATATGCTCTCTAGGGATGGGTTAGCTCACAGCTAGGTACCAAGTTTTCAAATTAAAACAGTATAAAGTTTGGTTGTCCCGTTGAACCAAGTTCTTGGGATCTCCAGTCATCATGGTTGGGTATCCACTAATGACCGTTCTTTGTTGTGGATTTTACTCCCATTCCCTTTAACAATGTATAGGATTGATCTCGATTTATACTTTTTGTAAACGGATCCATTATATTTTCCTTTGATTTCACATAATCAATGGAAATTCCTCTTGAGATCAATTCTCCAACAGTATTGTGTCTTCGACGAATATGTCGCGATTTACCGTTATTCATTTCATTATAAGCCCTTGCGATAGCAGTTTGATTATCGGAGTGTATCATAATCATTGATAATGGCTTCCTCCAGCATGGAATGTTCTCGAGAAACTTTCGAAGCCACTTAGCCTTTTCACTAACTTTATCCATAGCTATGAATTCCGACTCCATGGTGGACCTGACTATGCATGTTCTCCTAATGGACCTCCAAGATACAACACCTCCACCGGTACTAGTGGAGTGTGAATTCTTAAAATCCGATATCCAGTTAACATCACAGTACACTTCTAGTACTTCTGGATATCTTGTGTAATGCAACACATAACTCAGGGTATACTTCAAGTATAGTAATACTCTAGTAAACCCTTATCCAGTGATCACTGTTTGGATTACTTGTCAATCTACTTAGTTTGTTCACTGAATAAACTAGATTTGGTCTAGTACAATTTGCAATGTACATGAGACTTCGAATGATCCTAGCATATTCAAGTTGAATCATTGGATCACCTTTATTTTTCACTAAACGAAGGTTATCGTCGAATGGAGTTTTAGCCATTTCACCATCAAACGCTTTAAACATAGTGGAAGTGAGAAATAACTATACTGTTTGATTTCCTTATGATATTGATACCAATGATCATATCGGCTAAACCCATGTCTTTCATATAAAAATTATCTTTTAAAATGTTCTTTGTGATCACATCACGAGAGTTACTTAATATCAACATGTCATCAACATAAAGACAAACAATGACAAAATAGTTAGATGTGTTTTTTACATAAACACATTTATCGCATTCATTAATACGAAAGCAATTTGACATCATCACAGTGTCAAACATGAGATGTCATTACTTTGGTACTTGTTTCAATCCATGCAGCGATTTAACAAGTGTACACACCTTATTCTCTTGACCAGGAACTATAAACCCTTCACTTTATTTCATATAAATCTCACCATCTAACTCAGCATTAAAAATGCCATTTTCACATCCAATTGGTGAATCTCAAGATTGTGCAGCTCAACAATCGTCAAAATCACTCTAATAGAAGTGATTCTAATTACGTGTGAGTAAGAAAAGAAGTCGTATCCTTCTCTTTGTTTAAAGCCTTTAGCCAACAGCCTAAACATCGGCTTTATACTTCTCCTTAGGATCCACTTGCATCCTAGAGTTTTATTATCATGGGGAAGATCAACCAACTCCTGTATGATTCTGTATAATCGAATAAATCTCAGCATTGATGGATTTCTTCCACATGGGAGCATCAGTACTATACAAGGCTTCTTCAATATTAGTACGAGGTTCATTATCTAGCATATAGATCATGAAATTCGGACTAAACATTTTAGCAGTCTTAGCCCTTTTAATGCGCCTTGGTTCATCATCGCCACTAACTAGTGATGCGTCGTGATCTGCAAGAGTGTTGCCTCATCTTCAGCATCACGAGTTCTCTTGTTAGAACCATCATCATTCCCTTTGCAAGGATATATGTGTTCAAATAATTACTGCATTCCTTGACTCAATGGTTGTTCTTTCAGCCACATCAAGTATGTCAAACTTGTGTACTAGGAATCTATGCGCAATGCTATTGTGCACATAACCAATGAAAATACAGTCGACTAATTAGGCCCTATCTTCACTTTCTTTGGCTTCAAGACTCTTACCTTGGTCAAGCACCCCCACACTTTGAGCTAATTGTAAGCACAAGTTTTACCTTTTCATTACTCATTTGAAGTCTTTTCCTTTTCCGTGTGGGGTACCCTATTCAAAATATGATTAGTGAAAATGATCGCTTCGCCCACACTTTTGGGGTTAACCCTGAACTGATTAACATAGCGTTCATCATATATTTCAGGGTTCGATTCTTGCGTACAGCGACGCTATTCGATTGAGGTGAATATGAAGTAGTTATTTGATAAATTATGCCTCGTACAATGCAAAATTTACTCATATGGTGCAACATACTCTCCACCTCAACAACTTCATAGTTGAGGATTTCGAAAGCATCAAAAAACTTCGTTCTTGCCCCTTATAGACACAACAAATTACTGTGCAGTTATCTATGAAAGTAATAAATTACTTTTTGCCCCCATCTAGTTTGCACAAGTTATATATTTCGGTGTGAATTAGTTCTAGAGGCGCAGAACTCTTTCCACCGAATGAAAAGATACTTTTGGCATTTTAGCCTCAACACAAATCTCACATTTGTGTTTTAAGTCAAAATTGACATTTATAAATCCATATTTACCAATTTTATTGGACTTTATTGTGAGCTTTATATCACAGCCTCTATGCTAGAATACTCAATTTCCAAATAAGCAAATAAGACCAATAATTATGACTTCTCATAATTCTCACAATCTTCTATTGACATTTCGAGTTTTACATGAATTTCTCCAATTCAATACTCTTATGAGATCTTCTATCTCATGTTAGCTATCTAATTTCCACTTTACTTGACCAATGGATTCACATTTTCCATCGTTGAAAATTTTCATTGATATGAGAAGCTCCAATAATTAAATTTTAAGATTCAATTCATAAATTAAATCTAAATTTAATTCACATTAAACTATATAAATTTTACCCAAACAACTATCTGGAATGAGAACCACTACTAGGAGGACATAACTTTGGAACTTGTAGAATATCGGACTGCTGATTTGCTTTATTTCTGCTCTTCTCTGTTTACGGGGAATTTGATAGGATAGAGATCGGTCTTATAAGATTGCCTTTAGCCACCCCATCCAACCCTTGAAACTTGTTTTTAAGCAGGGGGAAGTGGGGTCCATAGCTTTCGTTTTCTTCCCGCGCCTTTTGGCTCCCAATGCGATTGATTAGCTCTTCGACCACGTGGGTTGTCGAACAAAAAGGTCGGAACTCGCTGATAGGAAAGGAGAGAAAAACAAAGCAATGCCAAGAGCTCCGTCAATCCGCTGTTCATCGATAAACAAAGTTTGCGATTCGGCGCATCATATACGAGATTAACATTTTACACTTCCACTAGAACAAGCCCTTATCCGGACCCCGGGTGCGGTTTTTGTACACGGGTTTGATCAATTCTTCCATACAAATCAGATTCATTATCATTAGGCCAGCGTGAAACTAAGAAAGAGAGATGTGCCTAAGGCGGCATGTAAGCAAACTGTGCACACTAAGAGGAGTGTTTTAGGGTGGGATGGTATAATTTTTCTTTGCCACTAGTGGCAACGAAGTTCTTGGTAATTAGCAAGGGGGAAGGAAGATCCCTTGAACTCTATCGTGACTGAGGGCCTTGGCTATGAACTGAAATGGATCTCTAGCATCCTTAGCGAAACTTATTAAACTCTCATCAGAAGCATGGATCAAACTATGTTTTTATTCCGCTTTTACTCAGTACACAGATTCGGATTAATCAAAATAGAACTAGACAGATTCACTCCCGGATTGGAGGTTTGAAACCCCGCTTTTTCCCTTGAGCTTGAGCTTGCATGCTGCTGGTTTATCCATTTTCTTTCTCATTCGGAAGGCTCAGTCCCACACTCTGACTTCAGTGATGGGAACAGCCTCCGCACTCCGGCGCTCCAATGAATAAGAGTTACTCTATTTAGAATAGTGGTCGATACTGAAGCCCCTGCATCTTCAGGCGGAACTCCCGGTTGAGGAGTTACTAGCGGCGGGGCGGCAAGGCCATGTTCTTCAGTTGAAAGCCTAAGCCAAGAATACGCCGGGTTTTGAAAGAAAAGAAGAAATACTAGTATAGTAGAAGAATCAGTTAGGGAATCCCTTGTTGAAATTCCACCCGGGTTCGTCATAGGTATAAAACCACTGTGTTAAATCCGGAACCCGATCCCGGCGAATTGTAGTTCTCAAAGCAGTACAGTATAGTTAGAAGATTTCTTTGGATGTCGTGTTCTGCAGTACCCCCCGTGAATACTCCGCCGGTATAAAAAGTTCTTAATGTTTTGCTATAGCAGAGGGTTGTTGCCAAGAGTGGAGTTCATGTGTCCCAAAGGGAAGAGCTAATGAGTAACATTTATAAATTTATATAATTTCTAAGTCGAATTAAATCAAACTTAAAACTCACACTTCAATAAATTTGAAATTCAATTAAAAAATTAAGGCCCATAATTTATTATAACTCTAAGTCCAAAATAGACTTTAATTTATTGAGCCCAAATAAATAATATTTGCCCAATAAACATGACTAATCAAGGCTCTGAGTTTTTTCCAGTTTCTTATTCACAAGAAGAACCAACGGCTATTGTAATCATAGCAATAGCCCAATGAACTTTACTATCAATTTAAGCCCAAGTCTAATTCTGTTAAACTTCATCACCAATTTCAAAATATTTATTTAAGCCAAGACCCATGGCCTGATAAAGCTATCGTTATTCCTTTCCCAGGTTAAGGAATCAAGCCAACTAATGATAAGAAAAGGTCTTCAGGCTAAGGCTGGACTTTGCAACTCACGTTTAGGCAAATTATTAGCACATTAATTCCAAAGTTAAATTATGGCCCAGTAGACCTTTTCTTCAAGCCCATAGTCCAATTTCTAATGAGAAATTTATAAAACTACCCGTTTAAAAAATAGAAATTTAAAAAATATGATCCCTCATGAATTTATAAATATACTATTACTCTAAGAAATTTATAAATAAATATACGAACAAGAAAAATACTGCATCCATTTATAAATAATACCGTAAAAACCTAAATACTCAATTAAAACTCAAATACTCACTTAAACCCAAATACTGCACCCATTTGAAGAAAACCGCATTTATATCGACCTGAAAAGTTGAAAAAACTTAATTTATCAAATTAAAACTCAAATACTACTGACTTTGAACCCAACTGCCAAGAGATAAAAGTTTTATTTATATATTTCAATTAATCGGTTTGGATACAAAATAACGACTTAAAAAAAGGTTGGAAATAAAGAAATAAAATGGCATGCAAAAAACCCTAAAAATATACGTAATAAATTAAAAATAATAAGAAAATTTGGTATAATTGTAAAAACTTAAAAAAGTCTGACATAATTGTAAAAAATTTCAATGCATCGTAAAATTATAAAAGAAAAAATTGAGTTAGTATATTATGTAATTTTCCCATTAATTGAATTCATCATCTGGGCCAATCTTCTACATATTGACCCAAAATACAAGAAGATGGCGCAAGACATATGATCCAATAAAGGCCCGTCACTTTGCCATCATTTGTTCCTTCTGTTAGGCCCATATTTCATTTGACCCAATCTATAAAACTAATAAGGTCCAAGACTTGAAGTTTATATTGGGCCGAACATGACCCAACAGAGGCCCAAACCTGCCTTRTCCTTCTCCAACTGATTGTCAGCCGCCACTGACGCACAGCAAGGACTGCTCGTGGTGGTCTTCGTCGGCCACCTGCTTCTCCTACCGCCGTGTGAACCCAAACCGCCGCCGTTGGTCCTCCCTCTGCTGCTCGTGATGCACACGGATCAAAGCCGCTTGCCCCGTGCGATGGCGCTGCAGTCAACTAGACCAGCCGCTTCGCCACCTTCGCCGATACGGTCAGATCCAGCCACGTTCACCGCCTAGATATCGAGCTTCCGGCTATAAACCCACGGTGGTAGTGGGATGAAAAGAAATTCACAAGTATGGTGAGGGTGCTTCCCACCTCTGTCGAATTAGTCCATAAACAATTTGTGGGCTTTACAAATAATTCCATCGTGTCGTCGTTCTTATTCCTTAGACAATAGCTCAAATTGTAAACAAAACTACAAATTAGTATTACAATGAACAAGAATCTTAAACTTGTTGGAATTACAACAAATAAATTAGGATAATATTCAAAGATAATTTGAAATAACAAATCTTACGCAATTAATTATATATAAATGTAATATATATAAATATAAACAAACAACGAAACGTAAAAGTGTCGAGTCAAGCGAACTCATTTCTTAAATTTTTTGTTGCCCCATACTTAGTACTCACGCTTTCATAATAACGAATTTCACAAGATACGACACACAGAGCTAGACCGAGCAGACGATCCAGTCAACCTGACGAACGAGAACTCGATAAAAAATGGTAGGAATTATGATTACTAATACAAGTCAGTATCCTTAGTTTACTCAATAAGAAAGACTTAGAAGCTTGCAAAAGAGGCCCAAACTATTTAAAACCCAAGAAATTGAATAGTTTGCGGTCCACCATCTCTAATAGTTCAATTTCCTTAAAATAATGAATATCATTCACATGTCGAACATTTCCTATTTTTAATGATAATATTGCACAATAAATATTATTATTGCAATCTTTACATTCTCTTAAGTGCGATAATTATTCTTGTAAAAAGAGTTATAATAATTATAATACATTAAAGAATTCTATGAAAATCCATATGATTCTATAATATAGTTCCATAGAATTCCATTAGAATTTAATGAAATCCATGAAATTATCCATAAAATTTATAAAAATTTCATAAAATAAATATTCAATATAATTCCATAACATTCCACGTTGAGGACCACTCTTTTAGTTTATTTGTGCTTTATTTATGAGTAGGTGATTTTATTAGTTTTATTATTATCGATAGTAATGGGTTTCTTTATTGGGCTAATCATGTTCATACTTGATCTTAATTTATCTTTTTTGCATTTTTTGATGATTTTAGGTTAGAATTTTGGGTCTAGGGATTAAATGAATTTAAAACCATCATTTGTAATTATCAGGTATTTATTTGAGAATCGGGATTGACAACCCGGTTTGTAAATTAAGTGTTTGATAAATTGTCAATTGGTCATGGAGACGAGTATAGAGACCTAGACCCCCCATTTTATTGATCTTTCCAAAGTCTTAAAAAAAATTCTCGTCGTTTAATTATTGTCTTTGTTACTAGAATCTCAAAACCTGGAAATTAATCGTGTGTTTAGCGTAATTTTTTTAATTTTCTTTTTTGTGATTCAAATACAAAAAAATCACTTCCGATTAGTCTTACTCGTGAGATTCGACTTGAGTTACCTCATCGCACTAAGATCGACCTCGTTCTCTTATAGGCGATTCTTAAAATATTAATAAAAAATAGCGCATTTAAGATCACTTCAAAAATCGCACTACACTCCTCCATCAAGTTACCATCTCATACGTGTTGATTTTCTTTTTCTTCAACATCATATTCCTCAAAAAATCTCAACTAATTTGACATCTCTTCCGATGCTTCTGCCAAATAATATTAAGGTGACTTTTTTAAACATTCTAATAATTTTAGCAAATAAATTTTCTTTTTTATGCGATTGGGATATTTGTAATTGCAATATCTGAGTTAAGAATCAATTTTGACTTCTCAACCCCATTTTTTTGCTTTATGATTTTTTTTTCTGCCTTGATTCCTTCAACTATCTCCTTATCCTTATCCTCTTTAGATTGCTCGTGTTTTCGTTCTCCTCTTCGGGCATCTTCGAATCTTCATAATTCATTCGACTTCGCAAGTAATGGCTTGACACTGTGGAGTTGTCTTGATTTCTTGCTCCTTAAAAATTTGGTTATCTTAACGAGATATCGATTATTCTTTGTCAGAACTTTTCATATTTTTCTCAAAATCTTCAAATCGATTTTTCATAGTTGAGATAGATTTGTCAACTTTTTATTTATTTTGCTCAAAATGACTTTTCATATTATCTATGAATGCGCACAAGACAACCTCCATATTTGATTCTCTTTTGACTACCTCTTCAATGCTCTCTCTCATGCTTTGTTAGGATGCATCATTCGAATAGTGTCTCATTTCTACTCAACCTTAGCCTCTTATGACGGTCATAAAACCGGTCCATAATGAACCAATGAAGTTAAAGTGGTTCATAGATTCAACCGTGATCGAACCGACGGTATTAATTTATATTTTAAATACTATTTAATATTTCAAGAAATAAATAAATATAAAAACACTAAAACTTCAATAGTTTAGAAATTCTAAATTTAATATAAACGACCAAAGTAATTTACAAAATAGTTTATACATGTGTAAGAATTTAAATACGTGTTATTTATATTTAAGAAAAATGACAAAATAAAAAACGTTAAAAATAAATTCAAATAAAATTGGCCGATTCAACTAGTTTTTACCGCTTGACCGAATTTGTTGACATGCGATTTTCAGAGATGAGTCGGATTGATAAGACTACCGGTTTTCGGTTGAACTGGTCAAATCGGACGGTCCAATTTACTGAACTATGATTAAAAGATAAATATATTGAAAAAATGTAAAATTAATATTTATTAGATGATTGTATAAAGTTTATTTTAGCCATGAGTTGTCCTTGCAAGCATGTCTTCTATTTAATTAAATGTTTATCGCTTTTGTGCTAACCTTATTTTCAGCCTAAATCAAATACTCAGACTCGGGTCGACTAAATTAATCAAGAAATAGGGGCAATTCGATTTTTTGTGTAATCCCCCAGAATTGAGACAATTAAATTTTTCTTGAAAACACTGCCTATATTATGACAATTTATTAGGTGCACCCTGTAGATTTCTGTTATCATTCAATTATATGTGATTATATATGACAGTTATACGTGATGATATATGATAGTTATACGTGATGATATATGATAGTTATACGTGATGACATGTGACTAAAATTTAGAATCTAAGTTTACTTTTCCATTTTAGAATTTAGTTTTACATTTTAGGGTTTAGTTTTGCATTTTTAGGGTTTAATTTTCCATTTTAATATTTATTTTTTCATTTTTTCTATTTAATTTTACATGTTTCAAAAACCTATCATTTTCTATCAGTTATAGGTGATAATATGTGTTAGTTATATGTGATGATATTTAGGATTTAGAGTTTAATATTCAATTTTGGTGTTTAGTTTTTCATTTTAAGGTTTAATCTTCCATTTTTAGTGTTTAGTTTTTCGTTTTAGTTTTTTTTTTCATTTTAGAATTTTAAATTTTAGATTTAGACTATCAATTATTTGTGATGATAGTTACTAGTTACATGTGATGATATGTATCAGTTATATGTGATGATATATGTTAGTTATATAGGATGATAAATTAAATTATTGGGTGCATGGTATACTCTCTCCTATATTATAAGATAAAATAAGATTATAATGTCTCTGAGTTGAGGCGGATCTACATGGGTACATGGGGGTACACCTATACCCCAAAATGTATTTTAAGTACTTAATAGGTAGTATAAATGTAAAAAAATTGTCAGTTAGTCAAGTGGTTCTGGTTTCTAATTAAATGCTTACTCACCTAGATTCAAACTCCAAGTGCATAATTTTTCCCCCATTTGACACATTTTCGCTTGATTTGTTTTAAAAAAGAAAGTGGGGAGCATGGCTCCAAGTGTATAATTTTTTGCAATTTTTACACATTTTTGCTTGATTTGTTTTAAAAAAAAAAAAAGTGGGGAGCATGGGTTTCGAACCAGGGTCAATCAATTTATCTAAAATTGACACCTTTTTTTACACATTTTCACTTGATTTGTTTAAAAAAAAAGTGAGGAGCATTGGTTTCGAACGAGAGTCATCAATTTATTTAAAATTGACGTTACCACTATTTCTATTAATATGGATCTAACAAATGTTGCCTCTTTTATTAAAGTTAAAACTTTGGTGCAGTAATTTTGTATTTAAATATTTCTTATTAAGTATTTATATAATTCATTTTACACATTGAATAAGATATTAAAAAAATTAAAAAAAATGGACCACTATTTATTATTCATATAATTTTTATTGTATGAATGTAAATATTAATATATATATCCATTGCTGCCTTAGCTTCGTGGGGTAGAAATTTCAACCAAATGACGGCCAAACAAGGCCTAATCTCTTCCCAAAATTTGGAATTTTGAATTAAAAGAGGGTCTAAAAAATAAATACAAAAATGTAGTCTTGGCGGCCACAAAATCTCATTATATTCTCTCTGTGTGGGTATTGGCAGTTACTACTCTCTTCTTCACTACGTTTTTCCTCTCTCTCTCTCTCCCATTTTTTTTTTGATTCTTCATAATTTTCGCTGTTTGCTGGAGAAATCCTTCTTCATCAAGAGCTCTGTTCGTCTGATCAGTGTATGTTTCGATAGGTTCTGATTTTCTTGACATTACAAAGTTCACGAACACCTTTTTTCTTTTTTTCTTTTTCTGCGCACTCTTCAATTGAATTTGTGATTATGTGCTGTTATTGATTCTTGGCTATTGGTCTATTATTATTATTTTATGCGTGGGATTTGTTTTGATTCTACCGATTACAAAATGTTTTACGAACGAGATCAATAGGTGATGTTTGGACTAGAAATTTCTTGATAATTTCGAATTTATAACCGGGAATTTCCGTTGATCGAGTTTTTTTAATGTGAATGATCGACTTTTTACGCCATGTTTCTGTTGGTTGAGATTTTTATCCCACGTATATATACTTCTTTGATCAAAATTCTTCAAATGAATGATACAGGGATCTGGCGGTTATTCCTATTTTCGATTTTCGATTTTTTTTTTAATTTCTGAGCTGCATAGTTCCTAATGTTTGCCTGGGTTTTTGATTTCATGTTTATGGCTTCGTAGGGGTTATTACGAGATGGCACAGTTTGATGAGGACGATTACGTGGAAGTGTTCGACTCTGAAGAATGGTATGATTTTGCACTGGATGATGAAGAAAAGAAGCGTTCTAAAAGGGGTTTGTTTCATCTTCATGAAATTGGTTCATCAAGCTTGGATAGTAATGATGCCTCTGGCGAGGTAAACATTTCTGGCACTTTCTTGTATTATTTTCTTCTTCTTTTTCCCACTGTGTGAGTAAATTTTATTTGCTTTTAAAACTTGGGTGAAACAAATAGAAAATCTGCAACCTGTGAAGCTATTAGAATTGTGGTTCTTGTCATCAATGCCGTTTAAAGAACTTTGAAGTGAGTAAGCATGTGATTTTGTGTGCCCTTGTGACTGCAATAGTATTCATCGAAATTCGAAAGTGTACGGTAAAAGCTTCAGAGTTTGTCGTAGATGGTTGTTCATCCTGGAAATTTTTTCGATGTATTATCTTGTATGACAGCTTGATGTTATTCTGTTCTGTAACCAGCTAATTTTCTGTAAAATTTCATGTCCACCTTCAAATATTTGCAAATGTTGTTTGTGTTGATTTATGGTTGCGTCATGTTCTAATATATCATTATGTCGTCTTTTTTCCCTTTTTTTGAAAAAATAATGTTCCCTCTTTACCAGAATGTGGAAGAAAATTACATTCCTCTAGCCCATCAGCAGAGCTGCTCGTCGTTCCAAGACATATCCGGCTTCTTCTGCCAGCGTGAAGGCACGAGCCCCACGTTCCTGAGCCTAAACCCCTCTGCTTATGGTGTGCCTACACCAACCCTTGGATTCTTGCCTGATCAAGTCGACATAATCGCCTCTTCCCACGGCCTGCTCGTCTGTCGGGACCGTACTGGGAACAACCCCTACTATGTCTGCAACCCCGCAACCAAGAACTGGAAGCAGCTCCCTAAGCCCGAATACTACCACGGGCCCGATTCGTCCCACGTCCTCGCCTTCGAGCTCCCCGGTCAAAAAAACGATGGGCATTATCAATTGGTCTGCGCCGTGCCTCTGATTGGTCAGCCGATCGTCTGCTTCGAAATCTACTCTTCAGAAACGGGATCTTGGAGGTGCTCGGAAGCAATCTGTGTGGAGCTGGGATACTTCAGTTTTGAGGGTGTTGGGTTTTACACGAAGGGGATGGCTTACTGGATGACGTCTGAAATGCAAGTGTTGGCTTTCGATCTGAAGAATGAGGTTTACGGTATTATGCCCCTGCCTTTTGAGAGCTCGCCATGTGGCGGCGTTCTGGCGCAGATCCACCACGAGCTTTGCTATGTCGGTATCTCAAACACCTCGGACGACAATTACGTGATAGAGATGTGCTGCGGTTATGACTTGAGGTTGAGACAGGTCATTGATTTGCAGCTTGGGTCGGTGCCAGCTGGCATCGGAGGATATCGGATTCTGCCTTATGTTGAGGGGGACAAGTTGATGATTCTCGTAGGGAGTGTTGTGTACTCGTACGGATTGAACGATGGGGAAATCGAAGTGATAAGCGGCGAACAAGAAGTTGAATGGCCGGCTACGGCTAAGTTTCTGCCTTATGCGAATAGCCTTGTTCGTGGGGTTTGAGTCGAACCTTGTGTTCCTTGGATTCTTTTACATTAGATGTTATTGAGGTGCCTAGAGTTTAGACTAGCATGAAATACTGGGGTTTGGTGCAAAAAGTGGTTACGTGTAGATTGATTGTCTGAATATTTTTCCATTGCTATACGGTGAACTCTAATAGCATGTTTCCCAATGCTTGTTTGGTTTGTGTTTTGGATTTTTTAGATCATTGGTGTGACTGCAGTTGAAACTACAATATATATATATATATATATATATATATATATATATATAAATAAAATAAATAAATAATATATATAAAAATCCCACTTGTTTGTAAAATTGCAAATACCTCTGAGGTTTCCATTTACCTTATTATTGAGGAGGGTATGCTAGCAAGACAATAAGCAAATGTCGGAGGGTACTTGTAATTTTAAAAGATGGCTGTTTTTCAGTTTTACATTTTTTGTGTCTTAGCTAATCTATATTTAAATAGGATGGAGCACTGTTTTTTTAGTGCAAAAAATTGTGGGTGGCATGTTGATTGTCTAAATATTTAACAACATTGCAATATTGTGAATTCTAGTCATTACAATAATTGAGTTTAGTAGGAAAAACAAAAATCGTCTCAGTTTTCATTGCTTTTGAACGACATGTCCTTTCAAAAAAGTAGTTACTATATACATGAGCCTATTGCTATATAATAGCGACTTTTGTCGTTCCTAAAACTCATATATTAATAGGCACGACTTGTTGTGATAATTACTTAAAAAAATAAATTGAAGAGGCTTGATTTTAACTCTACTTAAATATAAATAAAGAAAATTAGAAAAAAGTTCAAATAGAATGACAAACAATTATTATTATATTTAAAAATAGTTTAAAATAAATTATACAAATATTTAAGTATTAATATATAAGAATCTCAAACATTATTCCTACTACTCCCGTACTCACCCGCAAAAACCCACAATTACATAATCGTCCCGGTCCCATCCTATCCCACGCCCGTTTAAAGCGGGTTATCCCCCATCGCCATGGTATACCACTCCACTATGAAGTATTAACTACGAATCGAACCTAAGCGCCACATACATCCTGAATTTCCACGTTGTCCATTCCCAGTGCGGTCCCGAACATCACGCCAAAATCAAATTGAGGTTAATTTGACACGTATGAACTGTAAGTACAGTTAGGCGATAAATACAATACAGTTTAATTCAATTAATATATCGCCCTGACGGGTTATCTCATTTAAATCAAGCACACTCAAATGCCCACATTGGTAATTCCACCGCCCAGGCTATCAACTACACCCGGGCGAATGGAGCATGAAATAAGCACGAAGAACCTTGTCAAAACCTTTTTACGATCCGATCAAAATCCACAAGAAAACAGTCACAAGAGAGAAACGAGTTTCACAATATAAATAAATAAAAGAAAAATGCATTGCTTGAATTTGAAGGTGGTAGCGGATTTGAACTCGCTGTCGTTGCCGACTCGACTCAGTAGTAGTACTGTTAAAGATTGTGGTTTGCGGTTATGTCGGATCGTCGCCTGTAGCACATCGGGTCATGGTTCGGGTCCAATCGAGGGCTCCAGTCGAAGTTCGTTTGGTTCTCGAACAGAGACATATGCGTTGTTGAAGCAGCGATTGGAAGTAGCTGCGAAATCAGAGGTATCTTTGTTTAGCTTATACTCTTTTAATGTAAATTTCCATAATCGATTTGGGGGAAATTGTACATATTTATCTATTTGGAATTGGGTAAATATAATATCTATATATTGCCTTTTCAAGTTATGTTAAACTTGTTTATACTCATTATCCCTGTTAATTGTTTTTTTTTTTTTTTTTTTTTATAATTTTGGTTCAAATATTGGCATTCCGAATTTTTTATTAGTTCACCCCATCTTTTAAACTTCAGGGTGTTTAGATGAAATTTTTGAACATTGTGTTAATGTTCGGATGAAATTTTCGGACATAAAAAAAATTCGAACATTAAACATGTTTTCGAAAATTTCATCCGAACACCCTGAAGTTTAAAAGATGGGGTTAACTAATAAAAAAAATAAGGATGCCAATATCCTTTTTTTTTTTTTTGGTGGCCTCTGTGTATTTCTTCTGAAATTTCATTAGATGTGGGCCTGTGGCTGGATACTATTTGATTTGTCGGGTGGCATTTTTTCTTTTGAAATGGAAATGTAGTGGATTAAGTTTTGTTTGAGTAAACCTATACCTCAAGATTGTTATATTATGGTCTGCTGTAGCTAGTTCTGCCGAATTAATGTGTTCAGTGGTAGAATACAACTGATAACAAAGAATTAGTATGCATTGGGGATATGTTATCCATAGGCAGCTATTGTTCAGTTAGACAAAGTCATACCACACTTATTAAGACACCCAAAAACACTGAAATTGCCAAAATCACCCACAACCCTAAAAAAAAAAAACCACACGTGCAAGAAAAACTGCTGTTGGCTGTACTGTTGTCGAAAATTGATAATAGTAGATGGGAAAGAAAAAAAAAACGTTTTTCCATGGTAAAACCACTGCCTTTAAAACAATTTTGGTGGAACCAAAGGCGCAAGTCGAAAAGCCGTTCATTTCCCTAGGTTAACACAACAAATTGCCTAACGCATGCACTCTCGGTAGACAAATTTGGAGACCATCAAAATATTGCCCAAAGAATAAAAAAATAGAAGCAAGAAGTAAAAGAAGACTGAAGAAGATAGTAGTCTGAGAAGGAGAATATGTGTCCATTCCATTTATAGAGAAAGAATTATGCCTTTGTTGCACTATCCCACGAGCTGGATGCACAGAAAGTGTGGAAAGATCAATGACCTCCGACCACCGTTCAGAGCCCAACCTTCCCACTTCGCCGTTCACTCACGATCGGCGATGGGTGTTGAAAGTCTGGAAGCGAATCTCGGTATCAAAGGGTGGTGACGGGTTGAAGAAGAAAAAGGAAGAAAAACACTACGAAAGAGGGCGTTCGACTCTGATTTCCGAACCCGTAAGATGCATTTGACCACCAATGTTCAAACTCAGCCGTTGGCAGTTAAACACAAATTAGAGCGTTCGAAAATCCAGATTCTAATGCCCTCAGCCATGTTTGACAATCAGAGTCGAATGCGCATTTTGAGATGCCGTCTTTAGCTCGATGTTTAGGTCATCGATTTTGTGTTTCTCCGTGTGCTTTGTTGGTGCCAGCGGACTGGTGGCGGAGGGGTATGATGAAGTTGGGTTGGTGGCCATGGCAAGGAAGGGCGAAGGGGATGAAGATTGTGTGGGGTGTGTTTAGATCCCAAGGATAATTTGGGCATTTTAATTTTACCTTTTTTTTTTTGATCGGGGTGGGTTTATAAGATGACGGGGTGTCAATAGCCAGACCCTAGCATGAGTGCCTATAAATGAAGCATGATTGTCAATCTGTTTTTGTGTTGAGGCGGACCGTGTCTATTTATGCTAACTTGTTTAGTGGGTCAAATGTTTTAATGATGAGTTGCTTTAGAATATCAGTTTTATCTAGTGTGAATTGTAGTGTTGCTCATATTGGAAATATTGTGGTACAATTTCAGCAAGAAAATGGCTTGGCGATTTGAATATCTGAATTATTTTTCTTAACATTTGAATTAGGATTACAAAGAAGCTGCTAGACTTCGTGATTCCTTAAAGCTATTTGAAGAAGAGGAGCCAGTTCTGCGTCTTCGGAGATTGTTGAAAGAGGCAATTGTAGATGAAAGATTTGAGGTATGCCTTTCAGACTGTCACTTTACTATCTTTTCTTGACGTCTCTTTCAAAGCTATGATCAAACTCGTATTGTAGTTGCTGGGAAATCTAGGTCTTGTATGGAATTCAAGTTTCTAGTGTTGAAAATGAATTTTGAGAAGTTATTGGTTTTGTGAGAAAAATGAAACTATGTTTGGTAAATTTGTCTGAATTCCCGTGTTGGAAAATGAAAATATGTGTGATTGTGATTTTCGAAGTGTTCTTTTGACATAGATTTGTGTGAATGTAGTGAAAAGTTGTTTGGTTATAGTTTTTAAAGTGTGTTATCATATGATTTGCGTGATTGTAATTGTAAATTTGTTTGGTAATTTGTGAGATTGTCTTATTTCCAGCAAAAAGTGGAAACAGGAAACTGAATCAATTTCCAATAAGAACTCACTAAACAATCCTAATCTCATTTTTCGGAATAGTTGGAAGTTGAAATAAAAAAGGTTATCGAAACAATTCCTTAAATAACCCTAACTTAGCATATTGGATGAAACTAATACATAATTAGGAACAGTAGGAATTTATGGTTGCCACTTGCCACCTTTAGTGTACATACAGATGATATATAAGTATCTGTCAAGGGGCATAAACAGTCATGTCACATCCGTTGTCATTATCATGCTTAAGTTATATGTCTTGTAACTCAATTCCTAGAGTTTTCGTGGGAGAATATGTTTTGGTATCATGATCAAATGCTTCTCATTAGGCTTATACTTTGCCTTTGAAGCATCAGACATAAAAATGTCTTCGGTTCATTAGGAATGATTTACTTGAGTGATGTATCTAAAAACCAGAATCCGACTCACTCCTGTCCAACGTAAATCAACTATGATTTCAAACTTCTTTTACTTAGGTGAATCTTGATGAACTCATAATTCTTAACGACTAGTAATTTGTTTGATGTTCACAAGTTTGATGGAATTTTAATGTCTAATGGTATCAGAAACTGTGAAAGCATGAGCTTGTGCTTATAAATGAACGTGAATCCATTACCTTTTTCTTTTTGAACTTTCTACTGGTGATACATTTTCGGTACTCTTTTCTCGTTGATCAATTTGTTTTATTATTTTCTTTTTGCCCCACTAAATTACTTAGCAACCTATTTGTTGTTAACCTCTGCTTTAATACTCCTGTATCAATCTCTAGGATGCAGCTAAGTACCGCGACGAGTTGAAGGAAATTGATCCTCATTTTCTCTTGAAGTGCTCAAGTGACGCAACGACCTTGGTATGGCTTGCATCATTTATCTGCTGGTCACTTTGTCATTGAAGCGTGATCTCTCAAATAAACCTTTAGTTTTGTTGCTATCATGTGTTTCTTTGATCATCAACTTATTTCTTTAAGCGGGATTTTTAGTTATGTGTTTGCCTGCATTCTCTGACATACCTGAATATCTCCTGGGAAGCTTAACTCATAAATAATGTCAATTGCTACTAGTTAGACAAAGTAGTTGTGGTAGGAGCTAAATCTGGCTAGGCAAACCTTTCTTTTTATTCATTGCATGCTATGCTCTGCTCCTGGAATTAACTAATTTTATGCATGTTTAAGCAAGGACAATTCAACATCTGTGTAACTGATTATTTCCAGGGCATTCGTGTTCAAGTCAGAAGTGTTTACGTTGAAGGCCGGAGTCAGCCTTCAAAGGGTCTTTATTTTTTTGCATATAGGATTAGAATCACCAACAACTCGGACCGCCCTGTACACCTTCTTACAAGGCATTGGATCATCTCTGATGCCAATGGGAAAACTGAAAATGTTCAGTAAGTCTCTACTTTTGCTAAACTTTTTTTTAATTATTATTAATTTTTTTTGTGTGTGTGTTTTTTTGTGTGCGTGCTTCATAAACAGATGTAATAATCTGATATATATGTTTATACTATCAAAAATATATGCCATCACCATTACTAAGTTGATGCCTAATTTATCTGCCTGCTTTTTGGGCAGTGGTATTGGAGTAATAGGCGAACAACCGATTTTACTTCCCAACACTAGTTTTGAGTATTCATCTGCGTGTCCGTTGAGTACACCAAGCGGAAGAATGGTGAGATCACAAACCCCTCTCTCACTCTAATCCACAATATTGACCGTATCAAGTTTCTTGTTTAATGAAATTTCACCCTCAAAAAATGAAATTGGTTAAGATACTGTAAAATGTTGATCCCATTAACTACAGAATGAACACGTTTAAGCACTTCCCCCGACTCTTTAATAGATGCCATCAAATAGATTACCGGAAATCTTCATTCGTCTGAGTTGGTTAGTTGGCACAAACAATGTCTTTCTATTGAAAGAGTAAAGTTGATTTCGTTTGTAATCCTTATTCATTCTGCAACTTCAACATGTGGATAAATTCCTAATGCAATACTTTTAGGCTTCATTTGGTTCGAGGGATTTGGGGCTAACGCTTTGAAATCCATTGTCAAATTCACTCACATGTTTGACTATATAGCTCAAATCAATTCTAGTTCAGTTTTGGTTGATTTGAAACCCATCCTAAAACCAGTCATTTGACTTCTTATATATATATATATACACAATTACACACACTCTCTCTCTCTCACACACACACACAAACACACACTACACACATTTCACAAAAATTTATATTTTTGTGAAGTGTTATTTTTATATTATTTATTAAATACCAATTGAGAGAAAATTTAAATTTGTAATGGATTTGGATTCTTTACAAACTACATCACACCCAAACAAGAAAGTAAATGAATGGATTTCTAACCCCTCAATCCAAATGGAGACTTAGATAATTTAGTGGCTTTGATCGAAGAATAACTGTACACTAGTTCCTTCGATATTTAGTATATTACGGTCTATCTGTCTCTTTCATTACTCAAAAGAGTTTTGCGGTGTGCTATAGGAGGGCGACTTTGAGATGAAGCATATTGATAATGTGGATGCTCCAACGTTCAATGTGGCCATTGCCCCCTTTTCTATGTCGACATTTGGAGATGGCACCGATGCTGTTTGAGATACTACCCAAGACACTGACGTGTCCCATTATTTCCAACGTTCGCTTCCAAATTGTTATGCCGGAGAGTAGCACACTTCTAAAGACCCGTTTAAGCAATTTCTTTTCCACAATCTGTTTTGTTTTAAAGGATCAGACTGGAACATGACAAATCAGAACATGGCTACAACTGTCCACATAGACTGAAATTTCGGGATGTGATCCTTCTCCAACTATCCTGTCAGCCATGGTCCGAGTTCGAGACTTATTTTTTTCTTGTAAAATACCATCGATCGAGTCTATTCATAGTTCGCCAGAGAGGTTTGGTGTATGTTGCAAATTTTATTTCAAAATTAATTTCTACTCGACTGTTTTTGGTAAAAATAGGTCAAGTATTGATAATAGTGTTATTATATGTAAGGCCAAAGTGGTGTCGTTGATGTTACCCACTTTGGTAACTACCCAAGTGCATGAATCACCGCTGGATCATGTACACACGCACACACCCATAGGCCATGTGTACGTGTTGATACAATGGTAAAACATGACTACTTTTCCAACTTTTTTTTTTAAGTATGCATTTGCAAATACTCTCATAAGTCATGACAACATAAGAGTGGCAGATCTAGAAGAATCCAGAATTTCAAAATTAGAATTTCAAAATTGGGTATACAAGAAACAAAATATAAAATTTTTTACAATTAAAGTTTCACTTTCATGTCGCCGACAATATATATATATATATATATATATATATATACCACGGAGCAACAGTACACTTATTTGAGAAGAAAACACCATGAAATCCCTCAATGTTTGAGAAGAATTGGAGCAACAACACTAATTTAATGCAAATTTGAAATGAAAGGGAATCACATAATCAAGCCTTCTCAATACGAAAAAACGAAAGAAAAGACAAAAGAAATTCAACAACAATCAACACACTTATTCAACTTTTATAAGCGTACATGATAAGGCAATTCTCTGATCTGCACTCTGCAAAACAAAATAGGAAATATCAGTTTATTATCAGTCAGAACAATGATAACATAATTGCTAACTATCTTCTTAGTGCTTAACATAACTAAGAGGGCATGTAAACATGAGTAATATTTATTTTTTCATTTACTATATATTTCGTTCTTCTATTTTAATATTATCAATATACGCCACGTGTTCACTTTATGTCTGTTGTGTAAACATGGCAATTACACAGTTCATAGAAGTGCAAGAGAAACTGTAAATGGAGTAGACGATTCTTTGGCATTTATAAGCACGACTACAAACCTTAATGCAGAATAACTTTATTCCCATGAAGTATAGAT
Source organism: Phtheirospermum japonicum (assembly GCA_014905375.1). Classification (NCBI taxonomy): domain Eukaryota; kingdom Viridiplantae; phylum Streptophyta; class Magnoliopsida; order Lamiales; family Orobanchaceae; genus Phtheirospermum; species Phtheirospermum japonicum. The sequence continues at coordinate 619,759 of BMAC01000014.1, read as the reverse complement.
GCGAACTCTAAGCTTCTTATTCTCGTTCTCATCCCTGACATATTTCGCCCACTCCACAGCAAGAGGACTACAATCGACCATTTCGATCAGTTTAAGGCCTCCAATCATTCTAATTTCGGGATCCATTGCCTCCAGTTCATAGCAATGCCTGATAATCAGGCTTTCCAGGCTTGGGAAATGTCTATGGTTAGCTTCCCAATACTTCACTTCCACATACTCAAGCAGTAAGTACTTTAGTGCCAGAAATTCACCTTCGTTTGGCTCCCACTCGTCGCCCTTGAATGCAAGCTCCCGCAGTTTAAGCACTTCAAGAAACTCCAGCTGTCCGATAACCGTCATATCTTTCCAAGGAATACCACAACCGCTTAAAGTCAACTTTTTCAGCGTTTTAGGGAAATCTAACTTATTAGGCAGGAAGTCAACATTCGCCCGGGGGCTCGGATTCAGGACAGTGAATTTGAAAGCTTCGAGATGTTGAAGCTCGTCGAGGTAAAATCCGACGGGACCTGGTTTTTCAACCCACATTCCGAATTTTCTCAAGTTTGGCATGTTTTTGAGAACCTCCCTTGTACAAGAGGCCGCGTTGACGTTCGAAAGCGATTGGAGGTGTTGGAGGAGAACGGAATTATTTGTCGGAATTATTGCGCATTCGGAAGGATGAGGCAGATCGCTCTCCATAAACAGGAGGTGCCTTAATTCCGGCATGTTCCAGATTTCGGCGGGAAGATATGACGAGCCAATGAATATGATTTTGGGATTTCGATGGACAATCAGGATTTGAAGCTTTTGGAGTTTGGATATGGACGATGGGAGCTTACCGTTGTAGGTAAGAGAGAGAAACCTCAAGTGGATCAGGTCAACGATTTCATTTGGGAACTCGATGAAATAGACCGTAAGAGCATCTAACACCCTGAGGAGATCGAAAGTTAGGCTGAAGGGTAAAGGGTGGTGGTGATGGGGCCCGGCGTAGAGAAGAGTGCGTGTGTAGGAGATAGACTTGGCGGACTCGTAAACGTCTTTCATGCACACGAGAATGTTCTTGTGAACGGAGAGACGCCTCTGAGTGCCCGCCCCTTCCGGGAGGTCATCTTTCTCGACGTATCTGTTTATGGCGAGAAAGAACTTTTCCCTTCCGCATTTCTTCACAGCCAGATCCCTTAGACTGTCATGCATGCCGAAGGCTTTCGTGCGGCCGTTCGAAGTCCACCTCCGAGTAGAGAGAAGGTTTCTCATGATGAGATCCTCAAGAAACTGCTTCGCGACCTGTTCTGGGCTCCGAAGTGGTAGTGATGATACAGTTGCCTGTTGGAATTAGTATAACTCAGTTAGTTAGAAACAAAAAAGGCAATACTTAATATTTTGAAAGTAAAACAACATTTGAATAGAAACAAAATAAATAAGCTAAAATTTAGATACTAAATTGAAATAATCTCATAATTAAAAATATATATATAATAAGTAAATAAATGATGCAACAACCTGTTCCATGTTCTGCTCTGGTGTTGGTTTGAGAAATCCTTCGGCAACCCACAGCTTTATGATCTTGGTAACCAGAATCTCACTGTCTTCCGGAAAAGCTCCCATGTATAGGAAGCATCCTTTGAGCTTACCCGGCAGATGATTATAACTCAAAGACAAAATCTCCAAATACGACTCCTCACCTTTGGCCGCGGCAGCATAGGTGTCGTCCCTAATACTCTCCCAATACTCCTCCGTCTTTCTCTCCTGGAGAAGCAGACCTCCGATCACCGTAAGAAGCAATGGTATCCCGCCACAGTTGTTGGCAATCAACCTCCCTGTTTTCTCCAAGTAGTCAAGCCCGGGCCCACCCCCGAACGCCTTCTCGCGCAGCAGGATCCAGCTGTTCTCCTCGTTCAGAGGCTTCACCTCGTGCCGAAACCCGGTCTTGTTGGCGTAATCTGCAATCGTCGCGAGCCGGGTCGTGAGGATGATCCGGCTCCCGTTTTTCTCGTCCGGCAGGTACTGTCTCACCTTATCCCAAACCGTTTCGTCCCACATGTCGTCCACGACGACCAGATACTTGGCGCTGAACAGTTTCTGATGCAACTGAAGCGTTAACTGGTCAACGCTAGTCCCCGCTTGGACCACTGTATCCCCTGCCTTGTGGCCTTTAGTATCCATGGAGTTCAACAGCTTTGTGAATATCTCGCTGACCTGAGACTCCTGGGACACCGTCACCCAGGCACGGGTCGTGAAGACGCTCTGCACGTCCGGGTGTTCGTACACGCTCCTAGCGAGAGTGGTCTTGCCGATGCCGGGGAGCCCGATGATGGAGAGGATTTGGAGCTTGGAGCTATCTTCGTGCAGTTTACGCGTGATCCTCTCGAAGTCCTCCTCTTGACCGACGATCCTCGTGCTCTGCTGCCCGCTGGAGGCCGAGTTTGAAGACACCGCAGCATCGTCGGAGGACAAATTAGTCGTTTCCGAATCGTCTTCGATAGAGTCGGCAATCGCCTTCGCCTTTACTTCGGCCGGATCGAGTTCGGCTATCACGTCCTGCAGCTGGTGCTGGAAAGTGGGCGAAGTCGGGTTTTGTTTGAAGATGAATGACTCGATGATGTCTTGAGCTCTGTAGACTTCATCTCGGATCTGGACATCCAATTCGTTTACGGTGTCTCTGATGGTTTTCGGGACAGGAAAGATTTTCTCGAGAGAGGATTGCAAGGAACGGGCCTTGCTGTAGAGTGACTCGATTTCTGGAATACGGAAAAGAATGGGGTATTGGTCAGGGTGCAAGAACTGCACTAGAGAGACTAAGGCCGCATAAGCTGCCATCTCTCATCAATATTTTGAGGTTGGGCAAAAGCTATATGGATTTGGATCTTGAATTATACTGATGTGTCCACGTGGTGAAATTATTAAGAATGCACAACTTGTTATTTGGACATTATTGAAAGTAATTATTAAGAATGTACAACTTGTTAATTTTTAAAATTTTAATACAGCTAAGCATGACTTTATTGAGTCAATGAACAGATCAGTATTCCAACACCTCGAGAATATAAACTTGTATTAATTGCAATAACATGGCTATCGGGATTTCAAATTTTCTGGTGTCTCGTAACATAAAAGAAGCAAGAATAGTTTAACTCACACTTTCTATTGTGTATTTAAAGACTGGAGTTTTCTTTTGGAATCTTTTGACTTTTGGTTTCACATTTCACCTGCTCGTCGTTGAGAGCATTGCGTTTATTTCACCTAACCCACAACGTGTGTATATATATATACTGTATATGAAAAATTTTCATGTACTTATACTCCACCGGAATTCTCATTTAAGCTATTAATTTTATTTAGGGATTTTTTTTTTATAAATCTCTTTTGTGTGTGTGTCCTACTCCTTAAATAAATTTATCGTCAATTTCGTAATACAAATTGATCTGTATGGGTTAATATTAAATTTGAATATTCTAAATTTCAAGAATCGAGAGATATTAATAGATGACTGGGCATTTGTAATTAGAATTGCAGCTGGAACTCTCAGCCTAGAAAATGAAGGGTTCATTTTACTCTTTGAAATGAGCCTTGAAGAATAGATAAGGATCACGTGGGGTTTAACAAGATTAGATATAAAAATGAGAGTTATATCTGAAAAATCATTAAAATGGATAGTCAATAATTGACCAAAATTTTCAAAATCCATGTTATTGGCATAGGATATTTCGAAGATATGAAATAAGAGAAAAAAAAAACTAAGAACCCCTCTATTGCCTCAAATTATGAGATATTCGCCATGTAGACAAATACATCCAACTATTCACATAATACTTTTGGAAAGCCAAGGTGAACGATGGGATGCGACGCAATTATTTTTTGCGAAAATACCAAATACATGGAGAGATGTTAATTCAAGAATACAAGTCAGAAACTGATATGTAATACAGTTGTTAGAAGGATATCATTTCTAAAATCTAAGTTAGCAGAGTGGTGCCACCAGACAACACTTCAGAAGAATTACACGAGATTAAGAGGGATCAATAAATCGGTTCATCTATGTTGTGCTGAAAATAACATCCCAAAAGTAGTTGGGGGTCATCCACAGAGCTATAAGTGAAAGAAAGAAAAAAGTCACTCATATACTCGGGGAAGTAATAGAAGGTTCTCAGGTAAACCAAGAATGTTTTGGTCAAAACAAAAGGCCCTAGATTATAAATCAGGACAAAGGATGGGGCCGAGTCGAAGCCGAGGTTCATTCTCAAGTAAATGAAGCACTAGCAGGATTCCAACAAAAAAAAAAAAAACTTTCAAACGAGATCACACTAGAGAAAATGAAAATTTTAAAGATTACAATTGTTGTACATGTGGAGTGAGAGGGCATATTTCAACAATTGACCAGAAAATCAAAAAAGAGGAGTTAAACAGTTCGAGACAATTCCAGAATTCGAAGAAGCTATCTATTATCAAAACTTAGTACAGGTGTATCAATTTGAGGACAATCCATAAGATGGAAGCATCTATGAAGAAGAAATATATTTTGAAAATGGAAGTGTATCATATTCACAATCAAAATGAAGGAGAATTTTATCAACAAGTGATTAGAGAGGATATGTCATGATTCCTCTTTGATACAACTGTCTCTCATGAAAATAATGAAAGAAGATCCAAAACTCCAAATTTATGAAGGATTTACAATAGGAGCAATGAAAAATACGAGATAAGTTGGGGTTGAGGAATCGAAAATAACAAATTATCCATATAATTTGCACGAGAGAACTCGCGATACCCACGGAATACACAGAAAACCAAACCAAGATGCAACTAATCCTCTATAGAGAAATTCAGGAGATTAAGAGCATACTCAAAAGGGCAATGTCAAATACACTTTCATGGATCCCTATCTAAGACATCAAGGTAATCATAAAATCAACTTTTAAAGAAGAAGTTAATTCACCATTAAATCTCGCTCTCTTTGATAAAAGAATCTCAAATCTTAAAGGCTCTTGTCTTAGGGAAATCACAGGAAATTTATACTTAGGAAAACTACCATTCAATGTGTAAACATTGCGTAAAATTTGGCGGAAAAAGATTTCAATAGAGTTCTACCCTTGATTAAGACTTTAAGAGGCCAGACCTGGTGATGAAAGAAAATAGACCGTACTCGATTACATAAAATATTTCTTGTGCACTCTCGAATACTCATCATTCAAAAGTATTCTTGAGAAAGGAATTCACTGAAATACCAATGATCTTCAAAGGCCACTACAAAAAAACTGCAATTTTCCGAGGGGAAAACCGAGGGTTTCATTTCCCTCGGCGAAAACCGAGGGCAAAACCGAGGGAAACTGAGACCCTCGGTTTTTTCCGAAGGAAAATAAGACCCCTCGGTTTTTCCCTCGGAAATTAGCCGCCAAAACTTACCGCCATAATTACCGAACGTAATACCGAGGAATTTCCGAGCGGAGTTATTTCCGAGGGCATCAGACCCTCGGAAAAACCGAGGGTCAACGGTTACCCTCGGTTTCTTGATAACCAAAAATAAAATAAAATAAAATAAATTCACAAAAAACCGAGGGTCGCTTGTACCCTCGGAAAAAACCGAGGGTAATTGCCTCCCCTCGGTTTTTTAATAATAAAAAATAAAAAAAAAATTAAAAAGTCGCCAAAAAACCGAGGGTCAGGGCTCCCCTCGGTTTTTTTATAATTAAAAAAATAAAAATAAAAAAATTAATTTGCTGATTTCCGAGGGTCTATTGATACCCTAGGAATATTCCGAGGGTTATTAGACCCTCGGTTTTTTTGAAAAATAAAAAAAAATAGAAAAAAAATAGGAAAAAATAAAAAAATCATAAAATTGAATAAATCCTATTATCACGGGCACGTGGGGAGGTTATGGCTCCATTTCGGTCGAAAAATATGAACGAACAAGTGCGTATCCACACGTTCCGTGCAATTCGACTAAACAACCAAGATACGATCGATCGATCAAGTCGTTCGGTTGGAAACGCGAAGCGACGAGGCATCGTGAATTCTAAGAGGGATCGGGGGGTGCGTCTCGTGATCTCGGAACATCGAGAGTCGGTCGTGCCTCGTTTTACAAAATTAGGGTTCAATTTAGGTTTTAATTACATAATTAGTGTTCAATTTAGAAATAATTACAAAATTAGGGTTTTAATTTAGGATTAATCAATTAATTAGGTTTAATTTAGAAATAATTACCCAATTAGGGTTCAATTTAGGATTAATTGCAAAATTTAGGGTTTCAATTTATTTTTAATTACCCAATTAGGGATCTCCAAGAGGCCGGGTGGTGCTATAAGGCAGTCCCTTCGGAGACTAAGGAGTTTTGGTGGGAAACATTTCAGGTAATTATTATTTTATATCCAAATTTGTTAATCTGTAATATAAATGCACAATCATATGTATCAATTGAAATGTAATTATTATTTTCTTTTGTAGGGGATTTGTTATTGGGACCCGATGCGTATAGTGTTCAGCAGATACGGGACGTGTTTTTTCCGATGATCGGGGAGAAGTACGGGAAGGTTTTGAACGAGTATAAGCAGTTTCATGATACTCATGGTGGTCAGCTGCATCGATGCGTTACCCCATCGCTCTGGAGGTAAAATGATTCTGTTATATATTTTTCTTATTAAATTAGATTTTTTTTACTTATAATAGATAATTTATAACACATTATATATCACGCGTTTCAACTAGGGCTTGGAAGGCCGAGTGGGATAAGCCCGAGAATAAGGCCAGATCCGAGCAGTGCAGCCGGAACAGGAAGAGCGAGCGTGCTGGGCCGGGTACTGGGATGTCGAAGCACAGGGGGGGAGCTAGATCTAATATCGATTATGCTCTGGATATCGTAAGTAATTTTGGAATATAATAATTTTATTTCTTTAATTTTAATGTTAATTATTTGAAAATTCTATTTCGATACAGGAGCGGGAGACGGGTGAGCCGGCCAAGGCGCACCAGGTTTTTGTTCGTACTCACATGAGGGACGATGGCTCGTGGATCGATGCGAGATCCAGTACTGTTAATGTGAGTATCTTTGTTGTTTTTAATTTGGTTTTTGATTTTAATCTAAAACTTACTAACGAATTGTATTTCCAGGAGGAGTACGAGCGAAACCTGGAGAGGGCACGAGCGTCTTCCCAGGATGCAAGCACCGAGGTTGATTCTGATCGCGTTTTCTTCGACGTCGTCGGGTCGCAAAAGGGAAAGATCTACGGCACTGGCTCGTTCGGGAAGGCGTTCGCTGCTGCAAAGGGTTTCCTCAGAGGAAGCTCTTCTTCCACCTCCTCTCAGTCTGATCGGACGCAGGTCAGAGAGCTCGAGGCACAGCTCCAGGCGCAGAGAGAGGAGTTGGAGGCCACCAGACGAGCTCAGGAGGCGCAGAGGGCGGAGCTTGAGCTGATCCAGCAGCGATACGTCGATTCTGAGCGACGACGTGAGGAGGAGCGTGACGAGCAGCGCCGGCAGCAGGAGGCATTTCAGGCGCAGATGAACGCCCAGATGGCCGCGCTGTATGCTCGTTTACAGCAGTCCTCCCCCCCATCTTAGGATATTTTGATTTACATAAACTTTGTTAGTGTGTCGAACGGATGTAATAATTCTAAATTTTCAGATATTTTTATTATAATAATTGGTTTATTAATTTGTATATTCATTTATATTTTTCAATTTTTTTGGGATTTTTTTTAATAAACGCTGGTCAACGCTAGTCCCCGCTTGGACCACTGTATCCCCTGCCTTGTGGCCTTTAGTATCCATGGAGTTCAACAGCTTTGTGAATATCTCGCTGACCTGAGACTCCTGGGACACCGTCACCCAGGCACGGGTCGTGAAGACGCTCTGCACGTCCGGGTGTTCGTACACGCTCCTAGCGAGAGTGGTCTTGCCGATGCCGGGGAGCCGATGATGGAGAGGATTGGAGCTTGGAGCTATCTTCGTGCAGTTTACGCGTGGATCCTCTCGAAGTCCTCCTCTTGACCGACGATCCTCGTGCTCTGCTGCCCGCTGGAGCCGAGTTTGAAGACACCGCAGCATCGTCGGAGGACAAATTAGTCGTTTCCGAATCGTCTTCGATAGAGTCGGCAATCGCCTTCGCCTTTACTTCGGCCGGATCGAGTTCGGCTATCACGTCCTGCAGCTGGTGCTGGAAAGTGGGCGAAGTCGGGTTTTGTTTGAAGATGAATGACTCGATGATGTCTTGAGCTCTGTAGACTTCATCTCGGATCTGGACATCCAATTCGTTTACGGTGTCTCTGATGGTTTTCGGGACAGGAAAGATTTTCTCGAGAGAGGATTGCAAGGAACGGGCCTTGCTGTAGAGTGACTCGATTTCTGGAATACGGAAAAGAATGGGGTATTGGTCAGGGTGCAAGAACTGCACTAGAGAGACTAAGGCCGCATAAGCTGCCATCTCTCATCAATATTTTGAGGTTGGGCAAAAGCTATATGGATTTGGATCTTGAATTATACTGATGTGTCCACGTGGTGAAATTATTAAGAATGCACAACTTGTTATTTGGACATTATTGAAAGTAATTATTAAGAATGTACAACTTGTTAATTTTTAAAATTTTAATACAGCTAAGCATGACTTTATTGAGTCAATGAACAGATCAGTATTCCAACACCTCGAGAATATAAACTTGTATTAATTGCAATAACATGGCTATCGGGATTTCAAATTTCTGGTGTCTCGTAACATAAAAGAAGCAAGAATAGTTTAACTCACACTTTCTATTGTGTATTTAAAGACTGGAGTTTTTTTTTTTTTTTTTTTATTATCTTTTGGAATCTTTTGACTTTTGGTTTCACATTTCACCTGCTCGTCGTTGAGAGCATTGCGTTTATTTCACCTAACCCACAACGTGTGTATATATATATACTGTATATGAAAAATTTTCATGTACTTATACTCCACCGGAATTCTCATTTAAGCTATTAATTTTATTTAGGGATTTTTTTTTTATAAATCTCTTTTGTGTTGTGTGTCCTACTCCTTAAATAAATTTATCGTCAATTTCGTAATACAAATTGATCTGTATGGGTTAATATTAAATTTGAATATTCTAAATTTCAAGAATCGAGAGATATTAATAGATGACTGGGCATTTGTAATTAGAATTGCAGCTGGAACTCTCAGCCTAGAAAATGAAGGGTTCATTTTACTCTTTGAAATGAGCCTTGAAGAATAGATAAGGATCACGTGGGGTTTAACAAGATTAGATATAAAAATGAGAGTTATATCTGAAAAATCATTAAAATGGATAGTCAATAATTGACCAAAAATTTTCAAAATCCATGTTATTGGCATAGGATATTTCGAAGATATGAAATAAGAGAAAAAAAAAACTAAGAACCCCTTCTATTGCCTCAAATTATGAGATATTCGCCATGTAGACAAATACATCCAACTATTCACATAATACTTTTGGAAGCCAAGGTGAACGATGGGATGCGACGCAATTATTTTTTTGCGAAAATACCAAATACATGGAGAGATGTTAATTCAAGAAATACAAGTCAGAAAACTGATATGTAATACAGTTGTTAGAAGGATATCATTTCTAAAATCTAAGTTAGCAAGAGTGGTGCCACCAGACAACACTTCAGAAGAATTACACGAGATTAAGAGGGATCAATAAATCGGTTCATCTATGTTGTGCTGAAAAATAACATCCCAAAGTAGTTGGGGGTCATCCACAGAGCTATAAGTGAAAGAAAGAAAAAAGTCACTCATATACTCGGGGAAGTAATAGAAGGTTCTCAGGTAAACCAAGAATGTTTTGGTCAAAACAAAAGGCCCTAGATTATAAATCAGGACAAAGGATGGGGCCGAGTCGAAGCCGAGGTTCATTCTCAAGTAAATGAAGCACTAGCAGGATTCCAACAAAAAAAAAAAAAACTTTCAAACGAGATCACACTAGAGAAAATGAAAATTTTAAAGATTACAATTGTTGTACATGTGGAGTGAGAGGGCATATTTCAACAATTGACCAGAAAATCAAAAAAGAGGAGTTAAACAGTTCGAGACCAATTCCAGAATTCGAAGAAGCTATCTATTATCAAAACTTAGTACAGGTGTATCAATTTGAGGACAATCCATAAGATGGAAGCATCTATGAAGAAGAAAATATATTTTGAAAATGGAAGTGTATCATATTCACAATCAAAATGAAGGAGAATTTATCAACAAGTGATTAGAGAGGATATTGTCATGATTCCTCTTTGATACAACTGTCTCTCATGAAAATAATGAAAGAAGATCCAAAACTCCAAATTTATGAAGGATTTACAATAGGAGCAATGAAAAATACGAGATAAGTTGGGGTTGAGGAATCGAAAATAACAAATTATCCATATAATTTGCACGAGAGAACTCGCGATACCCACGGAATACACAGAAAACCAAACCAAGATGCAACTAATCCTCTATAGAGAAATTCAGGAGATTAAGAGCATACTCAAAAGGGCAATGTCAAATACACTTTCATGGATCCCTATCTAAGACATCAAGGTAATCATAAAATCAACTTTTAAAGAAGAAGTTAATTCACCATTAAATCTCGCTCTCTTTGATTAAAGAATCTCAAATCTTAAAGGCTCTTGTCTTTAGGGAAATCACAGGAAAATTTATACTTAGGAAAACTACCATTCAATGTGTAAACATTGCGTAAAATTTGGCGGAAAAAGATTTCAATAGAGTTCTACCCTTGATTAAGACTTTAAGAGGCCAGACCTGGTGATGAAAGAAAATAGACCCGTACTCGATTACATAAAATACTTTCTTGTGCACTCTCGAATACTCATCATTCAAAAGTATTCTTGAGAAAGGAATTTCACTGAAATACCAATGATCTTCAAAGGCCACTACAAAAAAAACTGCAAATTTTCCGAGGGGAAAACCGAGGGTTTCATTTCCCTCGGCGAAAACCGAGGGCAAAACCGAGGGAAACTGAGACCCTCGGTTTTTTCCGAAGGAAAATAAGACCCCTCGGTTTTTTCCCTCGGAAATTAGCCGCCAAAACTTACCGCCATAATTACCGAACGTAATACCGAGGAAATTTCCGAGCGGAGTTATTTCCGAGGGCATCAGACCCTCGGAAAAACCGAGGGTCAACGGTTACCCTCGGTTTCTTGATAACCAAAAATAAAATAAAATTAAAAAATTCACAAAAAACCGAGGGTCGCTTGTTACCCTCGGAAAAAACCGAGGGTAATTGCCTCCCTCGGTTTTTTAATAATAAAAAAATAAAAAAAAAATTAAAAAGTCGCCAAAAAACCGAGGGTCAGGGCTCCCCTCGTTTTTTTATAATTAAAAAAATAAAAATAAAAAATAATTTGCTGATTTCCGAGGGTCTTTTGATACCCTCGGAATATTCCGAGGGTTATTAGACCCTCGGTTTTTTTGAAAATAAAAAAAAATAGAAAAAAAATAGGAAAAAATAAAAAAAATCATAAAATTGAACAAATCCTATCATCACGGGCACGTGGGGAGGTTATGGCTCCATTTCGGTCGAAAAATATGAACGAACAGGTGCGTATCCACACGTTCCGTGCAATTCGACTAAACAACCAAGATACGATCGATCGATCAAGTCGTTCGGTTGGAAACGCGAAGCGACGAGGCATCGTGAATTCTAAGAGGGATCGGGGGGTGCGTCTCGTGATCTCGGAACATCGAGAGTCGGTCGTGCCTCGTTTAGTATTTTTTTCGATTTTTTAAATAAAAATCGAAAAAACCCCTAGAAAAATAAAAAATTAGTAAAAAAATAGGATAAAAGGCCCAAAATTCACGATCATTTAGGGGATGGGTGCGTATCGGCGTCTTGGATCCACGGGGGTCGGTTTCCGGTCGTTCCGTGCGTGTTTCGTATTTTTTTCCGATTTTTTACTAAATAAAAATTGAAAAAATACCCTAGAAGAAAATAAAAAAAATAGTAGAAAATAGGAGGAAAAACCCAAAAAATCACGAACGGGGCGGGGAGGGGTGCGTCTCGGCGTCGTGGATCCACGGGGGTTGGTTTACGGTCGTTTCGCGCTCGTTTTATATTTTTTACGATTTTTTTTTTATTTTTACAAAAAACCGAGGGTCCCAAAACCCTCGGAAATTTCCGAGGGTTTTGGTCTCCCCTCGGAAATTTCCGAGGATTTAGGGAACCCTCGGTTTTGTAAAAAATTTAAAAAAAAATGTGAAAAAAAATATGAAAAATAGAAAAATCATAAAATTGAACAAATCCTATCATCACGGGCACGTGGGGAGGTTATGGCCCCATTTCGGTCGAAAAATATGAACGAACAGGTGCGTATCCACACGTTCCATGCAATTCGACTAAACAATCAAGATACGATCGATCGATCAAGTCGTTCGACTGGAAACGCGAAGCGACGAGGCGTCGTGAATTCTAAGAGGGAGCGGGGGTGCGTCTCGTGATCTCGGAACATCGAGGGTCGGTCGTGCCTCGTTTCGTGCTCGTTTCCTATTTTTTTTGAATTTTTAAATAAAAAATCCGAAAAAACCCTTATAATATTAGAAAATTAGCAAAAAATAGAAGAAAACTCCAAAGATTCACCAACGTGGCGGGTAGGGATGCGTCTCGGCGTCGTGGATCCACGGGATCGTTTCCGGTCGTTTCGTGCTCTTTTTCTATTTTTTTTATTTTTTTTAAAAAACCGAGGGTCTTTATTCCCCTCGGAAATTTTCCGAGGGTCCTCTGTACCCTCGGTTTTTTCCGAGGGTCACCTTGACCCTCGGTTTTTTTAAATAATAAAAAAAAATTCATTAAATAAACCGAGGGTCTTTCCGAGGGTCCTGGCCCTCGGTTTTTCAGATTAAAACAGCAGCGGGCACAGACCCGCTGCTCACACAAAACAGAAAGAAAAAAAAGAGAAAGAAAGAGAGAAGAGAAAGAGAAGCCCGCCGCCATCCTGTCCGTCCGCCGCCGCCGTAGCCCGCCGCTCTCTTCGCCGGAGTTCCGCCAGCTTCGCCAACCGCCGCCCACCTTCGTCGCCCG
>BMAC01000014.1:580605-606742 GCA_014905375.1 Phtheirospermum japonicum | reverse complement strand
CGAGAAATTAAAATTAAAAAAAAGAAAAAAAGAAAAACCGAGGGTTTATGACCCTCGGTTTTGGCCTCGGTGTTTCCGAGGGCCACCGGCTGGAATAAACCGAGGGTAGCGACCCTCGGTTTTCCCCTCGGAAATATTTTCCGAGGGAATTTTGCCCTCGGGAAATATTTTCCGAGGACAGTTTTTCCGAGGGAACGTTTCCCTCGGTTTTCCCCTCGGTTTTTCTAAAAACCGAGGGAATTTTCATAAAAACCGAGGAAAAAAACCCTCGGAAAACTGTTTTTTTTTTTGTAGTGGGCGTGTAAAAGCCGTACTACCAGAGATCATGAAAACTCCAACAATTGGAGAAATCGACATGAGAATCCAAGATCGTCCTGTTAGTATTTTTTTCGATTTTTTAAATAAAAAATCGAAAAAACCCCTAGAAAAATAAAAAATTAGTAAAAAAATAGGATAAAAGGCCCAAAATTCACGATCATTTAGGGGATGGGTGCGTATCGGCGTCTTGGATCCACGGGGGTCGGTTTCCGGTCGTTCCGTGCGTGTTTCGTATTTTTTTCCGATTTTTTACTAAATAAAAATTGAAAAAATACCCTAGAAGAAAATAAAAAAAATAGTAGAAAATAGGAGGAAAAACCCAAAAAATCACGAACGGGGCGGGGAGGGGTGCGTCTCGGCGTCGTGGATCCACGGGGTTGGTTTACGGTCGTTTCGCGCTCGTTTTATATTTTTTACGATTTTTTTTTTATTTTTACAAAAAACCGAGGGTCCCAAAACCCTCGGAAATTTCCGAGGGTTTTGGTCTCCCCTCGGAAATTTCCGAGGATTTAGGGAACCCTCGGTTTTGTAAAAAATTTAAAAAAAATGTGAAAAAAAATATGAAAAATAGAAAAATCATAAAATTGAACAAATCCTATCATCACGGGCACGTGGGGAGGTTATGGCCCCATTTCGGTCGAAAAATATGAACGAACAGGTGCGTATCCACACGTTCCATGCAATTCGACTAAACAATCAAGATACGATCGATCGATCAAGTCGTTCGGCTGGAAACGCGAAGCGACGAGGCGTCGTGAATTCTAAGAGGGAGCGGGGGTGCGTCTCGTGATCTCGGAACATCGAGGGTCGGTCGTGCCTCGTTTCGTGCTCGTTTCCTATTTTTTTTGAATTTTTAAATAAAAAATCGAAAAAACCCTTATAATATTAGAAAATTAGCAAAAAATAGAAGAAAACTCCAAAGATTCACCAACGTGGCGGGTAGGGATGCGTCTCGGCGTCGTGGATCCACGGGATCGTTTCCGGTCGTTTCGTGCTCTTTTTCTATTTTTTTTTATTTTTTTTAAAAAACCGAGGGTCTTTATTCCCCTCGGAAATTTCCGAGGGTCCTCTGTACCCTCGGTTTTTTCCGAGGGTCACCTTGACCCTCGGTTTTTTTAAATAATAAAAAAAATTCATTAAATAAACCGAGGGTCTTTCCGAGGGTCCTGGCCCTCGGTTTTTCAGATTAAAACAGCAGCGGGCACAGACCCGCTGCTCACACAAAACAGAAAGAAAAAAAAGAGAAAGAAAGAGAGAAGAGAAAGAGAAGCCCGCCGCCATCCTGTCCGTCCCGCCGCCGCCGTAGCCCGCCGCTCTCTTCGCCGGAGTCTCTCGCCAGCTTCGCCAACCGCCGCCCACCTTCGCCGCCCGGAAATTAAAATTAAAAAAAAAAGAAAAAAAGAAAAACCGAGGGTTTATGACCCTCGGTTTTGGCCTCGGTGTTTCCGAGGGCCACCGGCTGGAATAAACCGAGGGTAGCGACCCTCAGTTTTCCCCTCGGAAATATTTTCCGAGGGAATTTTGCCCTCGGAAATATTTTCCGAGGACAGTTTTTCCGAGGGAACGTTTCCCTCGGTTTTCCCCTCGGTTTTTCTAAAAACCGAGGGAATTTTCATAAAAACCGAGGAAAAAAACCCTCGGAAAACTGTTTTTTTTTTGTAGTGGGCGTGTAAAAGCCGTACTACCAGAGATCATGAAAACTCCAACAATTGGAGAAATCGACATGAGAATCCAAGATCGTCCTGTTCTTAATAAAAGTAAGAGTCTCATTATCAAACAAAGAAGAATGTCTTTTCAACAAGACATAATGATTAGTGGATATTAGTGGGAAGGTCCAAGAGCAAGCCAAAGCACTCGAGTTCTTAAAGTGTTCAAGACTAATGGAGAAGTGTCCAGAATGATGGAGAGGCGTAGAAGTGATAATTGACATTACACAGAAAGATATCATCTTTCTTGTGATGCATTATATCACTTACAATAAACATCCATAGGAAATATCAAGGAATCCTCAAGATAGAAGAAATTGAAACGGTGATTGAGGGTAGTGCGGGGAAAACCCCAGAGCAGCTAACTCTAGGATTAGAATTTCTCGAGGAACATACACCTTGGGAAAGATTGAGAGAATGAATGGAGTTTACAGTGAGTGAAAACAGATACATAATCAGATGAGCACCAGTCCATTATAGCAAGTGGAAACCCCTTCAAGTTTAAACCAATTCTTTTCATTGGGTTATCAAGTTTCTCTTTCTCATTTTTCACCCCTTTATGCAGTTCTTGCCTAAAATTGCTAAGGGTGCATAAAAATGACTTTCTCCCCCAAGGATATCTATTAAACCTATTGACGTCGGTTATGTGAAATAACCATACGTCCAACCGTGTCCTTTCTTCATCCCATATTAGAACCCACACTAAGGATATGAGGAGACCTAACTTCAATTTATCTTCTTGATCCTTGCAATTATCAAAGGCTGTCAACACTATTTTTCTGTTGATACTTCCCTTGTATTTGGAGAAGTACTTTCTCGACAAATTTGACTTTTAACCTTCCTTTATGATCTCCTCCTCACAAGGGTAAACTCTTGTAATCCGAATCGAGCACGTGTTCCTTTAAAACTGCACCATACCTTGTGAGTTTTGCCACCTGTCATTCGTCGGATAGCTAATTGGTGGATTAGTTGAAGAGCAATTTCTTTCTTCTTCAAATAGAGGAAATGTCTGAAACATGACGCCTCGAAAAAGATCTTGTGTGATCATCTAGCCGGTCAAAGACATCTGGATCATCCCCAAATCACTACGACAACTGACTTGTGCATTTGCAACACCTTTAAATTTTATTTTTCAAACAAAATGCCACCTGGAATGAGATTTCAATCGATTAGTAAATATATACATAAATCAGATATAAATATAAAATGCTAATAACATTCTCTGCACTAAATTTATTATTATTATTATTATTATTATTATTATTAATATTATTATTATTACAACATTCATCCTGGTGCAATTTTAATGTGTATTCAAAAAACAAACACTGCAGAGGTTGGTAAATTTTTTATCATTTAATTTGTATGGTCAGACAGCTAGTAATGACACAAATTGTCATGTTATAAAATTAATTTCCATCTTTTAGATTTTGAACTTTAAAAATGCACAATAAATTGTGTTTTATAAACCGTCAAAATTCATGAATTATCCAAAAACTCAATTTGTCGCTGCTAAGCTTTTCTAAGTTGATGCTTTTGTTAATCACCACCAGATATCTTATCAGATCACTAGAACACAGGATCATAATATTTGATGTTGTAGTTAACTTCTGAATACATTAACTAAACACAAGTAGCCCCATGATTATGTTTCTGTTAAAGATGATTCATTTATTTTATGTATTTAAATAACTAAGTGTAAATGGTCTAAATGTTTCCATATATAACACAAGTGCCCACAGAATAAAGGGTTTCTCGAAAATCAATTTCAAGTATAAGATACCAAATGAAATTACCATCAAAACGGATGCAACAAAGCCTACATAAGATATACTAAAGCTCAAGTGTTAGAACATATTAAGAACAAAAAACAAAAAACAGTTAAATAAATTCATAAATCATTATAAATATAAAATGATAACAACATTCTTTACACTAAATTGATTATTATTATTATTATTATCATCATCATCATCATCATCATCATCATCATCATCATCATCATCATCACATTCAACCAGGTGGAATTTTAATGTGTATTCAAAAAACAAAAACACTGCAGAGGTTGGTAATTTTTTTATCATGTAATTTATATGGTCAGACATCTAGTAATGACATAAATTGTCATGTTATAAAATTGATTCCTCTTTTAGATATTGAACTTTAAAAATGCACAATAAATTGTGTTTTATAAACTGAAAATTAATCGATTCGAAAAACTCAATTTGACGCTGCTAACCTTTACAAGGTTGATGCTTTTGTTAATCACCATCAAATATCTTATCAGATCACTAGAACACAGGACCAAGATATTTGCTGTTGTAGTTAACTTCATTATGTGGGGAACTGAATACATTAAACTAAACACAAGTAACTCCATGATTAAATTTCTATTAAAGATGATTTTTTTTTTTTATTTTACACATTTAAATAACTAAGTGTAAATGGTCTAAATATATCCATACATAACAAAAGTGCCCACAAAATAAATGGTTTCTCAAAAATCAATTTCAAAATTAAGATACCAAATGATTATACCACTAAAACTGATGCAACAAAACCCTCAAGTTTTAGAACATATTAATAACAAAAAATAAAAACATAGTTAAAGAAATTGTAAAAGAAGCAAAATGAGAGCTAATGTTTCAAGTGTTTATGAAAATAGAAAAATGCCAATAATTACAAATGTGTCACCCCCAACCGAGAAACCTTAGTTCATTGCATTTAACTCCTCATCGAAATGGAAAACCAATTTTCAGGCATCCAAGAAACCATCAAAACTTGTAAGTATTATGATTTGAGCTTTTACAAAGGTTATACTTCCCAATACTTAGAAAAGTTAAGCAACAAATCACTATATGAAAAAGCCCTAAACTTCAGCATTTGGAAACTTAAGCAAAAAAACACCTGATAAAAAATTCCTAAATCGCCAGAATTTGTAAAATTATGGCAAAATTACCAATAAAAAAACTTTAACTCATACAACAATCAAATGAGACCAGAACACAAACCCCTAAAGAAACATTGCAATATCATAAATTAAGGAAAAATCAAACAATTACAAACAATTTACACACGAAAGAAATTGAAAATAACAATTAGGGCACTTTTGTACTAAAAAATAACTAACCTTAAAATCGATTGATGTTTGAACTTCACATTGTTGCAAAAGCAATGAAAAACGGGGAGCGTGGTGCCAAGCGGTGGAGAGTGCCGGTGTCAAATGGTGGAGAATTGCATTGTCCGACGATGGAGAATGACGGTGTCGGATAGTGGATAATCACGATGCCGAATGGTGAGATTGAATGGAAAAACGGGGTGCGGGGGCGCTTGAGATTGAAATAAGGGCTGATGAATTGAAATGGGGTTTTATGATTAATTAGGGGTGTTTTATAAAAATAAAACTTTGATTTTATGGGTGCTTTGTGATTAATAAACATTTAGGGTGTTTTGTAATAAATGAAAGATATTTGTTCATTTTATTTAAAAAATTATACATACAAAGAACATTCTAGAGAATTTTAAATTAATAATTATAAATTAATTTATGACACATGATATTTATTCAAGAAGTTCTTGTGGACTCCAGGGGTTATTTGTAGAAAACCCCATGGATGTAACCATGGAGACCAAACCTCTTGGTTTCTTTTTTGTACTCATTCAGTTTAATAAAAGGGCGCGAATATACGCACCCCAAAGTTTTATGAGTTCACCCCAAGTGATTTTAGAAAGACAAAAATAACCTTACTTACAATATTAATTAAAATGAAAAAAATAAAATTTATATAATTATATATATATATATATATGTATATATATATATATATAATATACATGATAAAACCTACGTACTTCTTCTTCACCAAAACTTAAGTACTTCTACTTCATCAAAAATATTTCTCAATACTTAACAATACTTAACAGAAATTCCACGTTACAACCTGTAAGAATGGAGGATATTGATACGAACAAGATGACTAATGTGAGTGTTGTTGACATCTTTTTTTTTTTTTTGGTATATTACTTTTTTTTGTTGAAAACCGCGACTCTGTTCGACCTGGTTTTCAAGAACAATTTACCTATGTTCGGAATTTATGGCCGAACATATTGAACATGTTCGAAGGAAAATTTCGAACATCTTATACATGTTCGAAATATATTTTCGAACATATACATAGTGTTCGGGCATAAATTTTGAACATATCATACATGTTCGAAAATAATTTTCGAACATCCTTTAAAGGTTCGGCCGTGAGCTTCGAACACCTCTCTGCTCAGTACAGATTTTGAAAATAAGTCAAGAAACTTACATTTAAAACACAAGGTAGTAAACAAAACAAGAAAGTAATAAACATTCAAACACAATTAACATTGCAACAAAACAAGTACGGAACAATTCAACAGAATACAAGCTAAACTATCAAACAAAACAAGAAAGTAATAAACATCCAATTACATGTTCGAACATCCAGAAATAATGAACCCAAATAACAATTGAACAACCATAAATCATAACACCAAGAACATTATCCTCGACCCTTAAATCCACCACTGAACATTTTCTAAAATTAATATTTCTTTGCCCCCGATCTGATGAGCCCCGACCTCGTTGCCTTCTAATCGATGCCGTCGGTCTTCTTATGAGTCCTTCCGCATCTCCTTCATCAGCGGATGATTGGCAAAAAAAAAAAACATAAATTAAATAAGAGATATGAACAAAAATTTATTAGTACTAGTTACTAGTATATATTGATCCTGTATCAATAATTTTGAAATATATGTTCCATTTCAGTTTCGGTGTACCGTCGTAAATTTTTATAAGGCCGTCTTAATCGATTCTAAACATGAAATTTGGTAGAAAAAAAGCCACAACCCCTTTGGGTTACTAACCGAT
Organism: Phtheirospermum japonicum; assembly: GCA_014905375.1. Taxonomy (NCBI): domain Eukaryota; kingdom Viridiplantae; phylum Streptophyta; class Magnoliopsida; order Lamiales; family Orobanchaceae; genus Phtheirospermum; species Phtheirospermum japonicum. Next base: position 599,824 of record BMAC01000014.1, on the reverse strand, counting down.
TTTTAGAACATAGCCCAACCAAACAATAAGCAACCAACAACAAACAATTCATCCAAGTCTAATAGCAAGAACATAATTTCATCAAGCACCCTTAAATTTGATTTAGTAACTGAACATAGGCATTCTTATCGATTCCGAATTTCTGTTGTGTTTGAAAATAATAACTGAACATTATGTTTGAAACCTTTGTTCGAACACATGAACTCTGTTCGGCGGAAATTTTCGAACAAAAGGGCTATGTTCGGAAATAAATTTCGAACATAGATTCTGTGTTCGAACAAAATTTTTGAACGTAATCGCTTGCAATTTTTCTGGCTGAAACTGCTCGATTGGAATCCACGAACATATGCTATATGTTCGAATTTATTAGCCGAACATACGGCTGTTGTTCTACGAACCAGAATCGAACATCTTCGAACGGCCATTGCAAATTCTTTCAAAAACTTTAAACCCTAATCTAAATAATTCAATGAAATCAAATGAGAAACTTACACTTGCGTTTGATGGCTCACCTCTTTCCATTCTTCCTCTGAATGGACAAATTTCTCCTCTCTTCTTTCTCCTCCTTTTCTTCTCTGCGAATTTCTTCTTCTGCCCGCTCCCTTCTCTCGTTTCTTTCCTTTTCTTTTGGTTTTCTTATTATTCTTTTTTATTTTATTTAGTTTATTATATTATTTATTATAATATATGGGGTAAAATGGGGTGTTATAGGGGTTAACTTAGTAAAAAGAAGTACATTTTAAAATGTTTTGGGGTGTTCTTATCAATAGGGGTGAACTCATAAAATTTTGGGGTGCGTATATCCGCACTCTTAATAAAAAAATTATTTACTGCTATATTTTTTTTTTGTGCGAATATACGCAACTCAAAATATTATTAATTGGCACCGAAAATAATTTAAATAATAATAATAATAATAATAAATGAAATGACTAAAATATCACGATATATAATTAAAATTAAAATTGAAAAAATAAAATTTATCCAATTAAATCAAAACCGCCACCATCTCTCCGCCATACAGTCTCAAATGCAAAACCACCGCTGCCCGTCGAATCCAATTAACCCAGCGTCGCGCAGTCGTTCCGCCGCTGAACAGCCGTCGCACTGACACGCTGAACCAGACAAGCCGCCTCGCCACAGCTGCACGCCGTCGCCCGAGTTGTTCGCACCGCTAAATTTCCAGTCCGACATGCCATCCATCGAGGCTGCCCCACTCTCCGGATTCCAGTTGTCGCCGCTGCCGATGCTGCCTGCACTCCTATTTTAGGCACCGTCTCCACCTAGGCCGCAGCCACGGAGTCAAACCACCATGAGTCCTTTCTCCACCACTGTACAGTGGCCGGAGAGCCAAAACTAGAACCCGGTCATCTCGAACCTGAACAGCCGAGGCCACCACCGTTCGACTCTTAGCCGCTGCCGAAAAATCGAAGCACCCAGCACCAAAAGACAGGCTGCCTCGCCGCCCTTACATTCACAGTCGTTTTCCCGCCGTGGCTTGCTTGATGCCGCTGCGACGCCGGAGAGTCGAGAACACCGCTCACCAATTTCCAGTCGTCGGGCCACCGTTGATGAGTCGAAGGAGGAGGAAAGGGGTATGGGAGTCTCCGTCTTCCAATTGTCAATTTGCTGCTGCCGTTTGAGTCGGAGTCGGAGTCAGAGCCATTGGGCCGCATCCTTGGGAGAGGATGCCGTCAAGCCTCCAACCGCTGCTCCCCGTCGCCGGGGAGCCGAATGACTGCCATCGCCGCCGAGTTATTTTTCTTTTGTTTTTTGTTTTATTTTTATTATTATATTATATGGGGGTAATATGGGGTGTCTGTGGGTTGATTTAGTAAAAATAAACTAATAATATTTTGTGTCTAAGCCTCTAAAAGAGGTGATTTGCTAAAGGTGAGTAGTTTGGTTTGAACTAATTTAATTTACATTATTTATGAGATTGAGACTTTATTTGGAGTAATGTTGGATAAAGGCTTATTGGATTGATGTTGTAGGCAAATAGCTTTACTAAAGAAGTGGCACACCAAAGCTGATGGAGTTGGAGAGGGTCTCAAGAGTTGTTACTCTTATCTCACTAGGTAAATCTTCTTTCTGGAGATTGTTATTCTTGTGTGTTATACGTGCAAGTAATCGGGCCGATTCATATATGTTCTTGTGGCAGAAAGACTTAATCTGTATTAACTGGCTAAAAAAGTTACATGTAGACCATTTATATGATTAGATATCTTTTGGAGAACTGGAACAACCATCCTCATTACACAAGGCACCTAATCATTCCTTAACAGGTTAAGATATTTAGTCATCTCTCTTAGATTCTGTTATGTATCTCATTTTCATAAACTTTTTGAAGGATTGTCATCTCTTATTCCTAAATCTTAAGTGAAGCAATGTGTTGCCATCATTTAATATTTTCCTTCAATTCCAATTTTGATTGTTGAAACCTTTGTTTCTGCCCAAGTATTTTCACATGTACTATCATTATGTATTCGAATACTTTTATGAAAGATCGTAGAGTTATAATCTGATAGCATTCTTGCTATATCAGTTAAACTGATACTGCAGGATATAAGAGATGTCTTATAATTTATTCAAAACATGAGAGTATTTCCTTTTTAAATGTCCGCAATTTTCTGTTTACGCAATAGAATCTGGACAAATGCACATGTCTGTAATTTTCCGATGATTATCTAGGTAGTTTTTTGCCCTGTTTTACACATTTAATGCTTGTTTGTTCCACTTACCATTCAAATTGCCCAAATTAAAAAAAAATAAAAAAATTCCAACACAATGGGGTGAAGTGTGATATCAAATCAGACTGATGCCTTGACATGTTGGTCTTATATGTATAGCTATTTGCAAAAATGTCTGGCGCTTTTGGTCCTCGTATCACCAGAAATTCAATCGATCGCCAAGAAAAGTCGCACTTTTGGTCATGTGAATTGAATTTCCAGTGACTCGAGGACCAAAAGTGAACTTTTTTTCAAAAGAACATTTTTTGTTTTGTTTTGCTTTTACGAATTGCTACACTTACAGAATGTTAAGAACTATTACTTAGTGAAACAAAATTTATTTTTCAAATTATAATATTAATAAAAATAAGAAAGATATAACTTAAGATATCCAATTTTTAATGTATACATACATAATAATAAAAAACATAATGGGGTCAAATTTTATATTTTCAAAATAATTATACACATACTAAAGAAAATTTGGATTTTAGTTGGGTCATTTGACCTCACAAATTAATAGTTGGCGACACCCCTGGCTATGAGAAAATTTACTTGAAAGTTTATTGCCCGCTAATTAAAGTAAATGTTTGAGTTGAAGATGGTTTTATTTTTCTTATTCTTTGATTTTATATTGGTGCAGTTAGCAGTCAATGTAACTAGCATGTTCCTTTATGTGTAAGCTTAGAAGAAAGGATAAATGACTTTGATTAGTTTTTCGGTTGCTGGTTTCTTCATTTTCCTTAGAAACATTTATCTGTTTATGAGGTTTTAGTTTTCTTATATATTGGGCTTCAATATTATGGTTATTGATTTCGAATGGATCCTATCTCCTATCTCCCGAACAGTTGAAATAGGATTTGCTAGATGACAACGTTTTAAGTACTTCTATATTGGGCTTCATATATTTAAATTCCTTTTAAATACTTCTGTATTAATAATTATCGATTATACCTTTATAACTTAATTAGTTTCGGTTGGTGCCAAATTTAGTTTTATTTCTATATAACTTTTATTTAAGAAGTTACTTGAAAGGAATATGAACTTTCTTTTCTCAAAAGTCATCAGACATAGAAGAGGTTTATTTGATCATGGTAAATTTAAGGAGGTAAGGAAATTGAAACTAATTAATGAAGCCTTATCTGATCACAAACAACTTAAAGGATAAGAAAAGGCAATAAAACTGCATTGTTTGCTTTGGATTGAATATGCTCTTAATCTTAGCCTGTTTTTTCCATGCCAAATTGAAGTCATGTTTCCTTCAATTTATATTAGCATTTTGATGCAGGATAACAAAGGCGTGATTTCATTTGAGAAGGCGGAGGAGCATATTATATCAAAAGGCATATTCTGAGGAGTCAATTACATTTTAGCAAAGCCTCTTGAAGATACAAATGCATCTGGTGTTGAGAACCGATTGATATGTGCCGCTCAATGTTTCAGGTTTTTTTCTGTTAAAAACTACAAAATAAAATGTGCAATGCAATGACAATAAAGATAGCCTCGGATCGGATATTGCATTTGAAGGTTAGCTCATTGGCTACCCCAATTTATTAGTGTGGTCATAATTTGCTCAGGCTATACAATGATTACAAAGTTGAAGGACGGGTACATTCTCTTATCCTCTATGCAATGATCGCAATGAAAATATTCATCTTATTTGGATGGTCAAAAGGGGCTATAAGCCTATAACCTGTATGTTAGTGATTCACAGCTTCAAATAATAAAATGTGTAGTTTATACGATAAGAACTAAAACTTTTTGAGTCGAGGCTATCCTTTCGGTAAAAAAATTCAGTAAGGATTGAGACTGCAAATTTTGGACATAATAATTACAATAGTAGATGTACTTTTGTACCTATCACTTTAATCGTCCTATCAGACGTGTATATGCTTAGTAAAATGGCATGAGTCTTATAGACCTTTGCCACGATGTACAGGATTCTTACTATGGTCATACTCGATTTTAAATCGTTCAGTAGTATAATGTAAAAAAGTTGCAAAGTGATATTGCACTATAAATTATTAAGTTTTCTTCATACCTTTAATGTTCCATTTTCCTCAGATTTAGTGAATATAAATCCAACAAATTAAAAATTTGACATTAATTAAATTTGTAAAATTATTTGGACATGCAACGCATGTGCATCTTAGCAGTGACTTAAAATCGAGACGGACACATTAAAGAAACATATAATACTAAAACATTTTAACTAATTATCTTGGAGCGTTTGAGCTTCCCATCATCCCAGGAGGAGTGGACACTAAGTTTAAGGGAACTGTTATCCTTCTGCAGTTGCTTAGCGTAGTTCACAGCAAGTGGGTTGCAGTCAACTATTTCGATGCTTTGAAGATATTTGCTGAAATCTCCATGGATGTGTTCCAGTTTGTAGCAGTTTTTAAGTATTAGGCACTCAAGCCATTGGACGAAACCTCCACTCCCGATTATCCAATTCACAAGATCAGTGTCTTCGATCTGAAGAGATCGAAGCCTTGCGAAATCCCCCTCCTTTATTTCCCAGTTGGGTCCTCGGAAGGCATAGCATTGCAGTTTAAGCACATGAAGAAATGGCAACGAAGCAAGCGCCCTCGTGTCTTTCCATGGATATCCGAGCCCACTCAAACTCAACTTTTGTAGACGTTCCGGAAAAACTGAGCTCGAAACAGGTGGGGCAATGACCTTGGACCTGAGCTCTGGATTCACACAGACACATATGAGTGATTTCAGTTTTTTGAGATGGGAAATATGATCAAAGCAGAGCCAGGGTTCACTACTGTCCGGCATCAACCCGATTTGAATTCCAAGTTTTTTTAACTTAGGGAGACCTTGAACTACAACTTTGGTGCAACTTCGAGCGCTCACGTCCAATAGTGTTACGAGGTTTGGCAAGACATCGCCGTTGCAAGGATCCGGTAGGGTGCTTCCCATCACTTGAAGATGCTTCAGTTCTTTCATATCCCATATCTCCATAGGCAAATACGAAGGCTCGTCTAATTTAATGATGCTCAAGTGTCGATGAACAATCAAGAATTGAAGGTTCCAAAGTTTGGATATGGTATGAGGTAGTTTTCCATCATAAATGAGGGCAAGATACCTTAGTTGGACGAGTTTTAGTACTTCAATTGGGAATTCATAGAAACGGATTGTGAGAGCATCAATTACCCTCAACAACCTGAAATGACCAAAGCATATTGGCACTGGGTATTGATGATATGGGCCGGTACACAGGAGAGAACGTGCGGTTGAACTAGATACCATCGACTCATGGATATCTTTTATGCTGAATATAACGTTGTTTTGGATGCACAATCGGCGTTGGTTTATTATACCTTGCGCTGAACTATCGGTATAATTATTTAAGACATGGAATAGCTTGTTTCTCCCGGCTTCTTTCACACACAGATGCCAAAAGACCGAATGGAGGCTGCAAGTCTTCAGTCTGTAATTGTAGCTGCTTTGGTGATACAAAACTAGACTTAAGCGAACAAAATCCTCCAAACATAACAGAGCAGAATAATCTAACGGACCTGTTTCGAAAAATCCCTCAGCAGCCCACAACATGCTGAGCTTGGCTACGGGAATAATATAATTTTGAGGAAACACGGCCATATAGAGAAAGAGTGCTCTTAAATGTTGCGGTAAATACTCGTAGCTTGGATATAATACCTTTGATATTCGATCATACGCATCCGTGAAAATCGGGTTTTGTTTCTCATCAGCTACCTTGTTCCAGTACTCCGAGGTCTTGTCAGCTTTGATTAGGAGGCTGGCAACGGTGACAATTACAAGAGGAAGGCCATCACAGTTCTCGGCAATCTTCTTCCCAGCTTTCACGAGTTGGGGAGGACACGGTGTTTCTTGATCACCAAACACCTTCTCACGAAGAAGATCCCAACTTTCTTCCTTAGTCAGGAATCGTAGTCTAAACATGTCAGCCGAAGCACCTAAATGTTCTAGTCTAGTTGTCAATAAGATTAGAATTCTATAATTGGAATCGTGGGGAAGTGAGTCGTCCAAGTAATCGAGTAGACGCGCGTCCCAAACATCATCCAACACAACGAGGTATCTCCTGCCACCCTCCAAAATATCGTAAAAGTTTGTGGCAAAAACATGATTATTATCATCATCATCTTCTCCTTCGTCTTCTTGTTTAAGCACTTTATCGGTGTCAGGAGTCAGTTGACGGAGAATAGATTGCAGGATATGTATGACTTCATATCTTCGGCCAACGTTGACCCACGCACAATGGTCAAACCTCCTCGAAAAAGATGAATCTTCATAAACTTCCCTGGCTAAAGTAGTCTTGCCTATACCCGCCATGCCAACGAGTGCGACCATTTCGATCCTCGGGTTCGGCCAGTGTGTAAGAAGTGGTAGATCTATGATTTGGCTAATTATATCGGAAGATCCAATCATCTTTGACTTCTTCCCACCAAAATCAATTCTTGAGGTAACATTATCATCATCATCATCATCATCCTCGTCATCATCTATTCTGTCTTCGTCAAAATGATGAATATACTCCTTCACCGTTCGGGTAAAGAAATCAACATCCTGTTTAAGTTCCGTCAGGTCGAGGGGGATTGTCGGCGATGGACGATGGCTCTGGTCTTCGAGTTTTTCTCCAGGATCTGATTGTGAAAGAACTATATTTAGGACATGGGCTTCGAGTGTATCTTCTAGTATACATGATCCCTCTCTCATCTGCGCATCCAAAACACTTAGCAGCCGCCGGCCGCGAGCATCCATAGCATTCTTTATTCTCTCGTTATCAAGGTTTATGAGAACTTTCTGGAATATCTGAGCCTCATTGTACACAACATCTAGGATTTCTCGCGAAGGAGGAGAAACTGAAACATGAGAAGAGTTAACAAGGCTTTGTATTGTCTGTTTCAGAGAAACCAATGAAGCATACGCCATCTCTCTTTTTCCTTTTACTCTTTTTTTTAAAAAAAAAAAAAAAATCGTAATGGTATAAGCGTCTGTTGATGAAAAACTGTTGCTTCTTATGGAGAAGTCAACGAGTGAATATATTATTTATTTCATGGTTATTTGTGTATCATGATATTAAATGGGTTGAACAGAAATGAGAAGATATGTAAAGAAAAATGAAATGAACCACTGGATCAAGTGTTGTCGGTTACCATCTGTCGATCACCATCCACAAACGTGTCGGTCAAAGTTTGGACATGAGTCCTTAAAAAAATATCTTGCAGTCGTATCTATATATGAGAATGTTTTCATTTCTTTTTTGAAAGTAATAATTGAAAACTTATTTAATTTTATGTGAAAATAAAAATATGCTTGGTAAGTTGTCTAATTTTTTATTATTGAAAATATAAAAAGTTGTTTTAATTTTCATTGTCAATTTGATTGTAGAGCCGTATGCAATGCACAAAAGATGATGCCCGTACAGTTGTTCAATTTTATCTTTTTTGTCCTATTATTTGTTATCTTTCTTTTTTGATATATATTTACGCACTTGTAGTATATTTTTATATAATTTATGTGATTATAATGTAAAGTTATTTGGTAGTTTTGAGTATTTCCAATTTTCTTTTAAAAAGTTATTTAATTTTCAATAAAAACTCACTGAAAAAATGTAATTTTATCTTTGATAGTAATTAGAAATTGGAAAAATAGAATTGAAATGATTACATACATTCCCATAAACTTTAACAAAAAGTGTAGTCTATTGTTAAATTATACTTTTAAGAATAATATAAAGCTTTACATTGTGTTGAGAAATATAATCTTTTAGGGAAAAATAATTATTTCCATTGTTTTCATCCTGTATTATACGTATTTTTGAAAGTTGCAATTTAATATATTTTTCGTAATTAATTGCAATCTATAGTATACGAGTTGGTCAATTTACAACATATTGTATTTTTCATAATTAATTGCAATTCATACTACATGAGTTTGTAATCTCTGATCGGTCTAAACACAAAAAATGTCAGAATTTTATCATTATTTGAATTTTTCCATGCCCTGAATTTTGATAATTTTTGGATGAACGATTTAGAAGATATTGATCAGTTTTTGAGTTTTTCAAAATTTTAGACTATATCATACGTGTATTTTGAATCGTGAAGCCGTTAGACTCACTATATTTCGATATGAACCGGATTTGTTATGAGTTTTTTGAATTTTGTAGCCATTTCCCAAGATTACAGAATATCAAAACGGTCATCGAATCCAAAAATTCATTAAAAAATCAAATACATATCGGAATTGAGTGAATAATGGCAAATGAAAAAAACATTCCCAAATATTTCATCCATATAAAGATCATTGCATGATTCAAAACACATAGCATGTGCGGTACGGTCAAAATTTCTGAAAAAAATTCAATGACTGATCAATATCTCCTAAGTCGTTCATCCCAATATTATCAAAATCTCCACATAACGTATAAATCATATAGGGATTATACTGCAAGATCTTCATGTTAAAAGTCGAACGTTTTATAAAATTTGCCTATTTTTTGTGTTTAGACCAGTTGGAAATTGCAAATTCAAAAGCTCGTAAACTGAAATTAATCATAAAAACATATTAGTTTGTAAATTAACATAACGAAGATGGTTCAATACAAAAATACAAAGCTCCCCTTGTCATAAAAGTCTATTCTCAACTGCCTGGAAACGGTTTTACCGAAACTTTTGCTACAGCTGCAAAGATGGAAATGATCCGTAATTTTCTTCCATTGGCTGCTCAAATAGAAGTGTTTGTTTATTAACTTGATGTAGAATCATCTTTCTTAAACGGCGAAATCCAAGAAGAAGTTTTTGTCGATCACCTAGAAGGATATAAAATCAAGGGCCATGAAAAAAAAGTTTCGGTTGAGAAAAGCTCTTTATGGGATAAAGCAAGTGCCACGAGTATGGAATAGAAAAATCAATAGTTATTTCATTGAAAATGGCTTTATTGAAGCCTTGGTGAATCATCTTAATGTGAAAAATTCTGGCAAATATTTTCTTGTCGTATGCCTCTATGGGTGACCGCGCGTCGTTACGCGATAAATTTAATACTTTTATTTTCTCAAACTTTCTTCCACTTACTAGTAGAAGCGGTAAGTAAGGGTCGATCCCGCGAGAAGTGTGGTTTAATTTGTGATTATTCGTATTTAATTAAAATAATAAAAGGGATAAAGATGATGAACTAACTAATCAAATAAAGAAATAAATAAATAATCGAAGCAAATAAACTCAAGCAAACGAAACACGTAAGAGAATTTATACGAGATTAATAATAATGAGAAAACTCCAGTACAAGTTCAGTTTCCACTCTCGATCGATTCATCTAATCAATTATAATATTATAATTCACTTTTCATACGAAACTACTATTCCTAAATAGCAATAAACTCCGCTACTCGAATTTACCTTACCGAATATTTAATCGAAACGAGCTCTTCGAACAAACCTAATTAATGAACAACCTAGAACAAACTCTCTAAATTTAATCCAATAAAAGCATTAAACGCTAGGCAAATATGCATATAAGCAATAAACTCAATCGATTTATTTAACTTATGTTGTGTTATCCCTAATAGTGCACGAGCATTAATTGCTACAAGTGAAGTAGAACCGATAACAATTACGGATTGTAGCCCTATTTCTAGCAATTGACATCTAACCCTAATCTAGGTGATCAATCTAAATTAGAAATTAAATAATCATGACATGAAAATAGAATAACACAAACAATCTCATACGAAAAATGAAATAAATATTACGGGAATTAATTAGAATATAATCAATCGATGGGATTCAACGTCACAATGACCGGAATTAATTAACTACTCACACATGGTGTTCATAAAATTATAAAAGAAAAATAAATAAGAAAACATTATTTAGTTGTTAAAGAGGAGGGAAGAAATAGACCTGCGAAAATTGGACTTGAATGGCTTCTACAATTCGTATCTTGCTGCTCTCGTGAAAATCCAGCCCCCTCTTCTCTTCTAATATCTCCTCCCATTATTAGGACTAGTGCTTAACTCGTGCGATGCACGGAGCGAATTAAAATGGATGGTGTAAATTCATTTGATGCAAGTGTAATATTATTGATTTATTAATTTAATATAATAACCTAAAATACTCTAGTCACGATTAATGGTCAACACAAGCAAAATTAAAACAAAGGGCGTGATATACACACCTCGTTTATTTATTAGTTCACCCCACTAAAAATGTTATCACAAAAATGTTAATATTATCCTTAAACCCTACACCCCAAAATACTTCAGCCGAGGATAGGGGGTCCGAAGGAACTGTCTAACTCCACGCAAGCATGCAATCAAAATCGAAAGTAGAGCCGACCCGAAAATAGTGGGAATGAAGTCAAAGAAAGTCCGAGAGAAAGCAAATTTCCCCAACACACAGAGGAGGAAGTCCCAACGGAGAGTAATGCCTTTTTGATATCCTTCTACTCTCCACCACCACTCCGCCGCCACTGCCATGGTTGCTGTTTATTGAAGAATATAAACAAAATTGGCGCACATAAATACGCCGCCGCCGTGCCATTGAAGAAAGAAAAAAATGCCTTGAAAATAAATTTTTATATATATTAATTTATTTATCGGGTTATCAACTGACTTTTATATATATATATATATATATATATATATATATATATATATATATATAAGTTATACGAAAGTAATTGTATAACCAAGAGTAATAAATCATTTATGTGTGGGTTTCTAACGTTAAATACTTAAAGCTATAGTAATTAGTCACAAATTATTAATATACAAATGTTCACAAATAATTTTTTAGTTAAAATTTTTAAAACTATGTATTGAATTCTTTATATTATGCGATTATATAATCAATTTTTTGTTCTACCCAGATATAATTTTGATTTCAAATTTTAATCAAATAATTGTATAAAATTATTTACCTTTCACTTATGTTCATAATATAAAATCTTAATTGTTTTGGGAAAACGAAAAAAAAAAGTGTCATTGTCATGTTTGTGACACGTTCAGGGTCAAAGTTTGGGTCATACGAGTTTTACTTGAGTCACATATAGAAAATTGAAAGATATGACGCTATTAGGTTTGTCCTCGTATCACCTGGTCTGTTCAACAAATAAAATTATTAAATAAAAGACAAGTTCTTGTTATCGATTATAAGGTTTTTTTTTTGGTATTCGTTGCATCAATTTTTTGGTTGTACTCATACTATTTTTTTAAAATCAAATTATAAATTTTTATATTTTTGTTATTCATTTTATTTTTTTTAATTTTGTTTTTATTATATTATAATTCTTGTAATTTTTGATTTTTTTTAATTTTATATTTAGTTAATGATTTTTTATATTTTAATGATACTTTTTTTTGTAGATATGAACTCATATTTAATTTTATAATATTAGAAACTTTTTGGTTTGTTTTCTATTTTTTATGTTTATTAAATAAATATCTATAATTTAATTATAAGTTTTTATATTTATTTATAATAAAAATAAATTTATTTGATATCATTTGGCATATTTATATTTTGATTTACTTTTTCGGATTTTGCATATTTATAAACTATTTTTTTAGATTTATTTATTGATTATATATTTTATATTTATATTTTATTTTTTAGATTTTGCATACACACACACACACACGTAATATTTTTGTAATTGATATTATTGTTTTTTTATTTTATTTATATTCTTATCAATTCTTTTTTTTTTTTAGATTTATTTAATAATTTTATAGAATCTAATTATGAGTTTTTTTTGACTTAACTTATTTTATGGATTTTTCTTTAATTTTATTTGATTATTGAATTATCATTTTTTTCATATTTATTACATAAATATTTATAGTTTAATTATAAGTTCTTATATTTTTATCTATATGATTTTATTAATATTTTTAATTTTATTTTACAACATTGAAAATATTTATGTTTTACTTTTGCTTTTTTGGGTTTTTAAAATTTATTAACTAATTTTACATATATTTATATTTTTTTTAAATAATTTTTTATATTTTATATTTTCTTCAAGGAATTTTATATTATTTTTATTTTTCTCAGATTTTATTCATATGTATACATAACTCTTCTATATATTTAATATTTTCTTTACACAAATCATAAGAATATTTACATGAATAATAAATATGTATACTACTAATAGTAAGTAAAATGGGCGAAAAAATTTAAAAAAGTATTTTAAGAAACGATAGTATTTTTATATATATATAGATATAGATATAGATATGGTGGTATCATTTTCTCTCACCAAATCCTTCTTAAAAAAGATAACTCCTCTCTTCTAATCATTCAAAGGTAAGGTCTACACTTCTTGCCCAAGTCTCCCAGGCTGCCACTGATACAACTTTATCCTTTTTAAAGGCGCGTTGGAGCTGAGCCTGCTTGTTTTCCGTGCCCAAGGCTCTCGAATTTGTGCTGACACTGCATAACCCAGTGCGAATGACAGACCCAGTGTCAGCGGTAATGCATCAAAATCGGGGCCCAATCTCGTTTAAACTTCACTCGCAGGCCCACACTTGTCCATATCAAGGCAAAAATACTTAAAAATTATTGAAATAGATATAAATTTCAATATTAAAGTATAGTATATCAAATGTGTCGATAAGAAAAAAAAATCAACGACGCAAATAAATAGAATGCATATATATATGATTTTAACACTGAAAAACGTGCATACTTTTATACTTATCAATGTGGATGACCTTACTTATTTAGGTACCTATAAAGATATGGTGGAAGAATTCAAAAATAAGATGATGGAGGATTTCGAGATGACAGACTTGGGACTCATGCAGTATTTTCTTCGGATTCAAGTGAAGCAAAGGCCAAGAGGAATTTTTCTATCTCAAGAAAAATACATTCATGATCTTCTGAAAAATCCAACATGAGCTAGTGCAAGCGCGTTTCTACTCAAATGGCACTAAATGAAAATTTTCAAGCTCATGATGAGTCTAATAAGGCTGATGAAACACTTTAACAAATAATGATTAGTTCGTTGCTCTATCTGAACACGAGGCCCGACATCACGTATTTGGCTAGTTTGTTGTCCAGGTTCATGAATTCACCAAGTAAAATTCATTTTGCAGGTGCTAAAAGTATTTTAAGATACTTGAAAGGCACAAAAAGTCAAGGCATTGAATTAAAAAATAATAATTGCAAGATTATTGGCTACACAGACAGTGATTGGGTCAAATCAGTTGATGATCGAAAAATCAATTTCAGCTATATTTTCTATCTTGGAACAAATGTGATTTCTTGGAGTTCGAAAAAACAAAAATCAGTAGCTTTGTCTTGTTGAATCAGATACATAGCAGCTACCAATGTAAGTTGCGAAGCGATTTTGTTGAGAGAAATCTTGAAAGATTTGAAACTCGAGCAAAAAGAGCCAACCACAATATATTGTGAAAATATGTTCGAATCGCAATAACGAAGAATCTTATTTTTCATGCTAGGTCCAAGCACATCAAGCTTAGACATCACTTCATCCAAGAGTTAGAAAATCAAGAAGAAACTTGGTTGGAGTTCATCAACACCAATACTTAACAAGACGAAGGCGGTGACAATCGAGAAATTTGAGAAGTTCAAGAAGCAACTCCATATTACAAATTAAGAGGGGTGTTAAAAGTTGGATTAATTTCCAATCTTGATTTTTGAGAAACAAAGCATTGTAATCTTGAATGAAGTCATGCAAAAGAGGAGGAATGTGACTGTTTGAATGTCATCATTAGTCATTGATCATCTATTAAAATTCATGTCTCTAGAATTGTCTTTTCTTTAGTATAAATAGAAGTGTGTTCTAGTGGTAGTGGTGAGGCATCAAAAGTGAAGTGAGCAAACTATTATTGTAAAATTGAGTGTGTTGTATCAACTGAAATATAAATTTTATCAATAAAATTATTTTTCTAGCCAATTCGTCTCAGATCTAAAACCAAAAAAGATCATCTACCTCGAGAATTCAAGTAATAAATACTTTTCTCTATCTACTCGAACCAACTCATCCACTCGGTGCTTTCGCACCCAACAGATCCAAACACCAGACCTCTTATCTAATCTTAATTACTCGACCACTTCCATGGAAATAAGGAAAGTTCTCTACAGGTTATATAAAAAGTAACTAAAAACAGAAGTTACTATGTTCGCAGTTAATTTAAATTACTAAACCTTTTTAACAATGTTGACCTCTGTTCTAAAAATCGCCCTAGGCGCTTGGCGCCACCAATCTGCCTACGATTTTCGAAAATCGGCCAAAAAAATCGTCGGGCACCCCAGGCGCTGCCTAGGCGCCCAAGTCGGCGCCAGGTCAGTTTTTTTTTTTAAATTTTTCTGGCATAAAACAACGTCGTTTTGGGGCCTATTTTTTGATTATTTTGATTTTGTAATGTATGTTATGGTATTTTTACTTGACTAATGAATTTATGGATCTATGTTGTTTTGAATTTTGAATTGAACAATAGTTTTAAACTTGTGAATTGTAACTTGTGATCATTACTTTTACTTTTGAATTGTCATAGATTCTATTGTGTAGCAGGTATTATGTTGAACTATTAAATGGTTGGATGTAATGTTATAAATTAGGGTATTTATTCTCAAATTTTAGGCTCCGCCTAGGTGCCCTAGCCGCTAAGTACTGGCGTGGCGCCTAGCAGCTGCCTATCAATTTTTAGAACAATGATGTTGACAACAATATATATGTAATGTTTTTAATAGGTCCTGGAGTTTATGGTTGTAATACTTTGATATTTATGGAATATATGTATGATATATAATTGAAATGGATGAAGATGTATTTGTTTTGTTGGAAAAGATAGGGACAGAGGGAGGAATGTGCACCCGATTGAGGAGAAAGAGCCAGCCGTAGTCCCTATGGGGAGGGGCCTCGCCCTCTTAAGATATTTCCTTGTTGCTTGTTTTGGTTCCGTATCCCGTCTTAATAGAAAGAAGGAATGTGATTTGTTACCACCCATGTGCTTAAGATAAAAATATCTTTAACAAACTAATGGAATTGGATAAATATATAATGCTGCTGGGCTTCTCCTTCTTTCACCTTAGCCGAATATAAAGTCCCTTAACCCATTTGGTTGCCGGCCCATTACTCAATTGTTGGTGAATCCAGTTTCTCCAAGCGCCCCGGCCCGTCTCCTGCCATTTTACCCTTATTACCGTTGGGTCCCTTATCAACGTTGACCCGGAGTTGTGCCTTCTTCCCCTTTTCATCTTCTGAAATCCCTATGTTCACGACAATATAATCCGAATATCCCATCATCCCTCAAAAGAATGGACAGCAACTGTTATTCTTCATTCTTTCCTCTAGGCAAAAGGTTGCAATCATCAACCTCAATCTCCGAAACATAATTATGAAAAACGTAGGGGATTGCTTTTAGTTTATAGCAGTGTTTCAAAGATAGGCGTTTAAGCCACTTGAAGCTTCCATATCTAACGATCCAGTGCTCTAGATCAGTATCCTCAATGTGAAGAAATTCAAGCAACCGGAAATTCTTGCCGTAAGTTTCCCATTTCGGTCCTCGAAAGGCATAGCATCGCAATTTTAGTGATCTAAGATTCGGCAATGAAGAGATTATATTTATGTGTTCCCAGGGATATCCCAACCCACTCAAACTCAACTTTTTAAGTCTTGTCGGAAAAAGTGAACTAGAAGCAGGGGGTGTGACGATCGTGGACCTGAGTTCAGGATTCATGACGATGCATTTGAATGATCTCAGTTGCTTGAGACGTGATACATGATCGAAGCAGCTAAAGGGTTCTGTAACATCAGGAGCCAACTCAATCCGAATTCCTAATTTGATTAGATTTGGAAAGCCTCCAAGTACGCTCTTCGTACAACTTTGAGCACTCATATCTAAAAGTGTTTCGAGGTTCGGCAAGAGACTCCCATCGCATGGATCTGGTAAGTCGCTTCCCAAGATCTGAAGATGTTTCAGCTCTTTCATATCCCAGATCTCCATAGGCAGATACGACGACTTGTCATCGTGGGGTTTGACTATGCTCAAATATCGGCGGATAATCAAGATTTGAAGGTTCCGAAGTTTGGATATGGAAGAAGGGAGCTTTCCAGCATATACTAGGGCCAAATATCTTAATTGAACTAGTTTCAATACTTCGACTGGGAACTCGTAGAAACGGACCGTGAGAGCATCAATCACCCTCAGCAACCTTAAATGGCCAAAACATAGTGGTACTGGATATTGATGATGTGGACCGGTACATAGGAGAGAACGTGCAGTTGAACTGGATGCTATCGACTTACGCACACCTTTGATGCCAAATAAAACATTCTTGTGGATGCACAATCGGCGTTGTTTTTTCATATCTACCGTCACAGCATTGTCATAGGTAGTTACGACATGTGAAAATGTGGTCCTGCCAGCTTCTCTCATACATAGATGCCAGAAGACCGTATGGAGGCCGCAAGTCTTCAATTTGTTTTTGTGGGTCCTTTGGTGGGCCAAAACAAGACTATTGCCAACAAGCTCCTCCAAGTAATCCAATGCGAAGTCTTTTAAAAATTTGATCGGATCTGGTTCAAGATATCCCTCACTATCCCACAGCATGCTGAGTTTGGCGATGGGGATCTCATAATTTTGAGGGAAAACTGACATATAGAGAAAACATGTTTTTAAATATTGAGGCAAATACTCATAGCTTGGTAAGAGTACCTTTGACATTCGTTCGTACGCATACGTATATATTGAATTCTTTCTGTCGGCTACCTCGTTCCAATACTCTAGAGTCTTCTCGGCTTTTGATAGGAGACCGGCAACTGTGATGATCGCAAGAGGAAGACCATCACAGTTCTCGGCAATCTTCTTTCCAGATTTCTCAAGTTGAGGAGGGCACATCAATGACTCTCCATTAAATACCTTGTCACGAAGAAGAGCCCAACTTTCTTCCTTATTCAGGAATCGTAGTTTAAGCATACGGTCCTCAGCCCTAGAACCAACCGCTTCAAGTCTAGTTGTCAGCAGGATTAGAATTTTATAGTTTTTCCGAAACCCACCACAACCGTGCGGAAATGAGCCTAGCAAGTATTGCAATATCTGTTGGTCCCATACATCATCCAACACAATGAGGTATCTCCCAAACTCCAAGCGTTCATAAAAGTGCTGAGCTAATAAATATTCATCATCTTCTAGTGTAAGCACTCTACCTGTCTCCGGATCCACTTGATTGAGAATTTCCTGCAGGATATCTTTTAATCGATAATTTTGCCCAATGTTGACGAATGCACGATGGTCAAACCTACTCGTAATCGATGGATCTGCATAAACTTCCTTGGCTAGAGTAGTCTTGCCTATACCTGCCATGCCCACGAGTGAGACCAATTCGATCGTCGATTCCAGCCCATCTCGAGGAACCAAATATAATCTAGTTTGAGAAAATACATCATAAAATCCGACCATCTCTGACTTCTCACAAAAATTAACAGCTCTTGATGTAATCTCATAATCATCGTCGTCGTCGTCCTTTTCTTCTGGCACATGGTTGAATAATTCGTCAATGCATTCCTCCTCCAACTCCTTCACCCTTTGGGTAAAGGAAATGATTTCTTGTTTTAGTTCGTTAAGATCCATGGAGAAGATTGTTGATGGATCGTGACTCTCATCCCCAAGGCTTTCTTGATGATGAGATTGTGAAAGAATCACATTTACAGCATGATTTTCAAGAGCATCTTCTAATTTACATGCTGCCTCTCCAATCATCTCATCCAATGCATTCGCTCCCCGACCCCTGTCCCGGTAGCTCTTGCAGATAAAACTCTCGAGTTGTGGGAGGACTTCTTTGGAGGCCGCATGGGACTCGAGTAAGTCTTCGAGTTCAAGCAAACCGGTGAAGCTGCTGCCATCAAGGAGTTTGAGAAGCTTTTGTAAGGACTGGGCTGCTGCGTAGGCAACATATAGTAATTCTCGTGAAGGAGGAAGAATCAAAATATGATCAGAAGAGTTTAGAAGGCGAAGTATTGTCTGTTCAAGAGAAACCGAAGCAGCATAAGATGCCATCTCTCTCTCTCTTTCTCAAACAAAGTGATTTTTTATTTTTTTTGGCATAAGCATTTGTTGATGAATTTTTTTACTTCCCTTCAAGTGGTCAACGATAGTTGATGGAAGAACGTGCGCCATGCAACTGATCAGCATTGAAAATGCAAAAAGGACAACAAATGGGTATTTAATATGCAAAAAGGAATCAAAGACAGCTGCCCCACCATTGACTATATTTATAATTAGATAAATGGGTCTCATTGCATACCCATTACAAATAAATTGAATATTTGTTAATTAATAAATAAATAATATTACAAGTCCTCTTAAATATGCAGCAATGAACATTTAAATGTGTAACAACTTTTTTTAAAATGTGCACTGATATTATTGAATATTAGTTCAATTTAAACAAAATATATATAATTGAGCGCCACGATTCATCTAAGTATGCATCAAGTGACTTTTATACGTGTATTAACAAACATCC
>BMAC01000014.1:557823-580595 GCA_014905375.1 Phtheirospermum japonicum | reverse complement strand
AACATCCATATATATATATATATATATATATATATATATATATATATATAAATTATGATTTTGTAGGGTACAATGGTATGCATCTTGTTTATTAGAATATAAAGAATAATATGATGTAGTTTATTTCAAAAATATTTTTATTTCTCAGAAAATACAAATATTTTAATGAAAAATATATATTAATAGAGTAGATGGAAAAGAAAAAAGAGAGATTTTAAATTCATTTAAAAAAATTATTTCTCATTTAAAACACAATTGATTCATATTGAGAGGTCTATTGATACACGTTTACAAAATATTCAAATATATATATTTTTTCATCATTCGAATTTATATTCATTGGATCTAAATTAATGGATGGTTGACACTACAAAAAAAAAGCAAATTTCCGAGGGAATTTTCCCTCGGTTTTGAGTGAAAATCCCTCGGTGTTGGGCAAAATCGAGGGAAAAATTCCCTCGAAAAAACCCTCCTCGGATTTTTTTTCGAGAGCATATTTCCCTCGGAAATATGAAACCGAGGGAGTTTCGAGGGACACATTCCCTCGAAAATAACTCCGTGCAATCTCTCGGAAAACCGAGGGAAAATCGAGGGACATTATTCCCTCAGAATTTCGAGGGAAAAATATTCCCTCGGTTACGTTCCCTCGCAATTCCGACGGAACAATGTCCCTCGGAACACCTAGGGATATGTCGTCCCTCGAATTTTTGATATTTTCGAGGGATATTTCCCTCGGTTTTAATTTTTTTTTTATTAATTTTAATTCTTGTTCAATTATTAAAATTTCCAAAAATTTGAAAAAAGTAATTAAAGAAAAGACAAATAAATAAACTAATTATTATAAAAAATATTTGAAAATTTAAAAATAATTACATGCGTTCGACACAGTAACAAAGTTTATTTGAACCGTAAAAATGTCCTATGCATGGGGAGGGGGGTACTGCTGCTGCTGATGGGGAGGGGGCAATTGCTGCTGGAAACGACCATATATCTCAGCCATCTGTGCCATCTGGGCATTCATCCGCGCCTGAAATTCCTCCTGCTGCTGGCGCTCCTCTGCACGTTGTCGCCTTTCCTCGGCTGCCTCCTCCGCACGTTGTCGCCTTTCCTCGGCTGCCTCCTGCAGCATCGCCTCGAGCTGCGCCCTCTGAGCCTCGACCTGCGCCTCGAGCTCTTTGATGTGGCTCCTATCAGCCTGGGAGGAGGTGGAAGAGCGGCCCTTTAATAAACCCTTCGTAGCAGCTACCATCTTCCCATACGCGCCGGTGCCGTAATGCCGTCCCTTGCTCGTCCCGACGACGCCGAGGAAAAACCAGGTCCTTGTCAACCTCGCTACTCCCCTCCTGGGAAGAAGACGCACGTTCCTGTTCTCGGGTCAGCTGTCGCTCGTACTCCTCCTGAAATACAACTCGTTATTACAATTCTACGTTAAAATAAAAGAATAAGTTAAAAATAAGAAAGAGACTCACATTAATAAGACTAGATCTCGTATCGATAAACGCGCTGTCTGCCCTAGTTGAAATGGATGATATATAAGATACGATATAAGTTATATGTTATAAATAAAAAATTCTAATTTAATAAGAAAACACATAACAAAATCGTTTACCTATAAACCTCCTCGAGGAGGCACTCCGGCCGACCACCACCATGGGAGTTAATATGCTGCTTATACTCGTTAAGCTGCCTCCCGTAAAGGGCTCCGATCATCGAAAAAAATACCTTCTGTATGTCTTTATCACTATACTCCACCGGATCCCAATAACAAACCTCCTGCAAAATAAAGCAATAATTACAATTCAATTGAAACATATGATTGTGTTTTTATGGTAAATATTAACAGATTTGGATACAAAATAATAATTACCTTAAACATCTCCCACCAGAACGTCTTAGTCTCCGTAGGGACCGCCTTATAGCACCACCCGGCGGGATGGAGATCCCTCTCAAAGATCATACGGAGTATAGTGGACACCTTGCCCCCTGTGCTGTGCAGCCTGTATTCAATTGTGTTTTTATTTTTTTACGAATAGAATTTAATCATAATGATAATTATAATTTTAAAATCATTGATTTACTTACTTCGTCCCTGCAATATAAACCGGAGTCATACCCCTCTGCGGTGCGACCAACTATCGTCGGGTCCGTGATGTACCCGTGTCGGACGGGGTCTGTGATGGTGTATGCGACGTCGGCGTGTGCGTAGGGGTCTGCGTCGCTGGATGATCACTACTGAGACCCATGTAGTCGGTGTCGAAATCAGCTAAACGATTAGCCGACCCCATATTTGATCGACCTACTACCGGATCCTCGACGCAACGGCATCTGATAAATTTATTAGATAATAATACGAGTATTTTACAAAATACCAGTATATATTAGACACCAAAAGGTATTAATAAATCCAAATTAAAAAAAGTAGTTATAAAAAAGTGTGTTTTACAATAAGAATAAATTACATATATTTCAACTAAACTAATCACTTTCGCTATTAAATGTATCATCAAACTCATCTTCATCCGTATCTTGATCTGTATTTTGATCGGTAAGTAACTCTTCTTCTGTATCATCATTTGTCTCGTTATTACCAAGTTCCTCCACGTAATTATCATTGAGGTTGTGCAACTGAAAATCGACATCGTCGAGTTGAATCGGACTGCGTGTATCTATAGCTTCCTCTTGAAATGATTCTTCTGGTAGAGGCTCGATAAACTTAACATTTGATCTCGTCTTAATTTTACACGTTGCCCACCAGTCCATTTTGTCTCGTCTCAAACTTGGGTATGCGCAGTAGTATACTTGTGCAGCTTGGGAAGCAAGTACAAAAAGTTCATATCGATTGAACCTACGCTTATGATTGATATCGACAATCTTATAATTTGGATGGACTTTTGTGCCTGCACCTGTTGGATCAAACCATTCGCAATTAAACAATAGTGTGTTTTCCTTCATTCGACCGGTGTATTCGAGCTGCACAATTTCTATGAGACGACCGTAATAATCATATTCGGTGACCCCAATAGTTGACCGTTTAATACATACTCCACTGCTCGATGTTTCGACTTGGTCGGGGTATCAAGTTAAATTTTGGGCAACAGGTCTTTGATGCTATAACCATGTTTGCCACCTCCAAGAATGTGCCTTCTCTCTGTTTTCCCTCTCTGATTTACGGCATTCTGGAGAATCAAGGCCTTATGCCATTTGAGGGTGATGCTTTTACTGGAGAGGCTGAGTGGTTCACCCTGCGTAGCCAACACTTGGCTGGGGCACGTGTTGTTGATATGCCTTGGCAAGCGCCCTTTCGGGCAGGTGTTGTGAGTGGTGATGATCCTGCAGTTCTCACCACCGGTTCCAACATGGTTAAGCTCCCTCCTCAGGTTATGCGTGGTCAACTTGCCTTGCTCAACAATCAAATTGCCCAACTTCAGGCGGTGCGGGGTTCCTGGTATGAGGCCCTTTTGCTTTCTGAACAAGGGGGAGGAAATGAGGATGACGACGGTACCAAGGCTGACGAGGCTGCTGAGGATATTGGGGAAGCTGCCGAGGTGTTAGCCAACTTAAGCAAGAGGAGGAAGAAGATCTTGTCAAGGAAGAAGAAGCTAAAGAAAATGAGGAAGCTACTACGGAAGGGGAAGGCTGATGAAGGGACATCGACGTCTGCTCGTCGATCTAAGAGAGCTCGTGGACTTTGAGTGATCATTCCTCTCTTAGTTTCTGTTTTTCTTTTTATTTTTAGCTGCTGCAAAAACAATCTTATTTGTATTGGGTTGTTTAAACAATATTTTTTAGGGGGAGTTGTTGAACTCATGGGGAGTTTTTGATATGTCTTGCTAGCGTCGATTGTGTTGTGTCCAAAAAGGTAAAAGGGGGAGATTGTTGAAAATATTATTCGTGGCAATTTTTCTTTTCGTGTGTTTGCCTTTCTTGAACTTTGTTTGATTTAAGACTCTAAATTTATTTTCTAAAGGTAGTTTAGGGTTTTATTTAATTTTCTTATTTTTAGCTTAACTTGTTTATTAAGACTAGGAGTCTTGATTATTTAAGGGAAATGAACGACGGTTTTTTGGAGGGACGCAAGACATTTTTCTGGAGAAGCAGAACACAAGCACAAGACCTACTTGGAGTTACAATTCAAAATCAAGAGATTTTCAACGTTGCATAAATAACGGAGGAGATCAGATCAATCGTAACATCAAGTATTTGTATATCAAGTGTTGATATATTTTTTTTTTCATATATTACTTAAACATTTTATAATTGATTTTAAATGATTAAGTAATATAATTTTCGAATTTGAATACCCATGTCCGTAAGTACGTTTACTTACGAACTAAAAGTTTAATAATTGTGTTCATTTATTATTTTCCGTTCTTGTTTGGTGTTATTGGTGTTATTTAACATCAATCATAACATCTGTTGTGTTATAAGTTTATAACTTTCGAACTTGTTGATGTTAGGTCTTGTGTTATTTACCACGAGACTTAACATCATTTTTTTTTTTTAAATCACATATGTACAAAATTATAATAACATAAAAATATTAGATTTCACTTGATATTCAACATGGAATCTTGGATTTTCCTAGAAGGCAGAGGAATTGAAACATGACAAGAGTTAAGAAGGCGACGTAGAAGCCAAAGCAACATAACCATCTGATCTCCCTTTTTCAGACGGCTGAACTCGTAAAGATTTCACTAGGGTGGTAATTCACGAAACAAATAAATGCACAAATATATAATATTTTCCCAAAACAATCAAAAGTACTGAAAATCCCAAAACAATACAAAATCCCAAAATAATTGCGAACAAGCTCAAACGTTTCTTAAGGCGACAAAGGAGCTTTTCCAGCAACTCAGCAAGACTGTCAAGCCACGCATTAGAGACAATCATTCAATAGACAAAATTTATCAAGAGAGGCCATCACTCAGTTGATAAAATTTATCTAGAGAGATAATTGACATCGGCAAGCGTTAGGCTGTTTGTCCATTAAAGCGTACTTTGACAAACTATTCAGCAACGAAAATGAATGTAATTAAAAAAAAAAACAGTATTATTCAAACATCACCAGGGATCCAATGCTCTAGCAAGTGTTCCATTCTTCATGAAAATAACCAAGCATCCGTGACGAAAACATAGCCTACATATGAAAATCTGTAGTTTAAACCAAACGTGTCAAGTAACATCAAAAAATTAGAGTTCACATTATATTATATATTAAGCACTCTGATTTTCACAAGTAATATGACACACAAGTAATACTAACCTTTTTATTTGAGCTTCCCATCATCCCATGACGAGTGGATGCTAAGTTCGAGGGAACTATTATCATTCTGCAATTGCTTAGCGTAGTTTACGGCTAACACATTGCAGTCAACTATTTCAACACTTTCAAGAGATTCACTGAACTTCCCCTGTATATCTTCCAATTTGTAGCAATTTTTAAGGATCAAGCACTCTAGCCATTGCAAGCTTCCACTTCCGACTATCCACTGCACCAGATCAGTGTCTTCAATTAGAAGAAATTGAAGGCTTCTGAAATCCTCCTGTTTTATTTCCCATATTTGTCCTCGGAAGGCATAGCATCGCAATTTTAGCACCTCAAGATTTTTCATTGAAGCAATCACCCTCATGTCTTCCCAAGAGTATCCACACCCACTCAAACTCAACCTTTCTAGACGTTCCAGAAAAAGTGGGCTAGCAGCAGGTGGGCCAATGACCTTGTATCCGAGTTTAGGGTTCACGACGACACATTTGAGTGATGCAAGCTCATTGAGATGAGAAATATGATCAAAGCAGCTGTAAGGCTCCACAACTTCAACCGACAATTCAATTCGAACTCTTAGTTTCTCTAATTTAGGGAGACCTTCAAGAACACCTTTGGTGCAGCTTCGAGCGTTCACGTCTAAGAGTGTCACGAGGTTGGGCAAGCAAGCTCCGTCACGAGGATCTGGCAAGTTGCTTCCCATGACTTGAAGATGCTTCAGCTCTTTCATACTCCAGATCTCCATAGGCAAATATGACTCGTCTTCGTGGAGTTTGAGGATGCTCAAATATCGACGAACAATCAAGAATTGAAGGTTCCAAAGTTTGGATATGGCAGGAGGTAGTTTTCCATCATAAATGAGGGCAAGATACCTTAGTTGGACGAGATTTAGTACTTCGACTGGAAATTCGTAAAAACGGATTGTGAGAACATCAATCACCCTCAACAACCTTAAATGGCCAAAGCATATTGGTACAGGATATTGATGTTGTGGACCGGTACAGAGGAGAGAACGTGCGGTTGAAATGGACGCCATCGACTTATATGCATCTTTTATGCCAAATAAAACGTTGTTGTGGATGCACAACCGGCGTTGGTTTTTTATACCTTGTGCTGAACTATCGGCATGTTTCTTTAGCACATGGAATAACTTGTTCTCCCTAGCTTCTCTCACACAAAGATGCCAAAACACCGAATGGAGGACGCAAGCTTTGAGTTCGTTATTGTAGGCGTTGCGGCGCTCCAAAACAAGACTAAAGAGAACAAAATCCTCTAAAGTTGACAAAGCAGTTATTGGATTTAATTCAATAAATCCCTCAGCATCCCACAACATGCTGAGCTTGGTGACTGGGATCTCATAATTCGGAGGCAAAACTGCCAAATAGAGAAATAGTGCTTTCAAAAACTCAGGTAAATTCTCATAGCTTGGATGTAGTACCTCGGATATTTGATCGTATGCATCCGTGAGCACTGAGATTTCCTTATCTGCTACCTTTTTCCAATACTCTGGCGTCATATTAGCAGCTTTGGATAGTAAGTCCGCAACCGTGACGATTGTAAGAGGAAGACCATCACAAATCTCGGCGATCTTTTTTCCAGCCTTCTCAAGTTCAGGAGGACATGAAGAAGACTCTTCACAAAACACCTTTTCACGAAGAAGATCCCAACTTTCTTCCTTATCCATGAGTCGTAGTTTAAGCAAGTTATCCTCAGCCATAGCACCTACATGTTCTTGCCTAGTTGTGAACAAGATCAGAATTCTATGATTAGAACTGTCTAGAAACGGGTCTAGAAAGTTACTCGATAGATGCCTGTCCCATACATCATCCAACACAATGAGGTATCTCCCAGTACGCGCAAAACTTTTGTTCATGCTTGTTTGTAGAAATAAGTAATCCATTTCGTCTCTGGACACTTTTTCAGTCTCGGGACTCAGTTGAAAGAGAATACGTTTTATGACATCAAGGACTCGATATTTTTGGCCAACGGTGACCCACACACGATGGGGAAAGCTCTTTGAAATCAACGGATCTTCATAAATTTCCTTGGCTAAAGTAGTTTTGCCTATACCTGCCATGCCAACGAGTGAGACCATTCTGATACTCGGTTTCTGCCAATGTGTAAGAAGTAATAGATCTCTGAGTTGGCCAAATATATCGGAAAATCCGACCATATTTGACCTTTTGCCACGAGTATCTTTCATGACATTATTATCATTGTCTTCTTCTTCTTCAAATTCGGCCATGTTTGACTTGTTTCCGGCAAGATCACTTCTCGATGTAACATTATTATCATCATCGTCTTCTTCTGCTTCTTCCTCAAATCCGGGCATGTTTGACTTGTTTCCGGCAAGATCACTTCTTGATGTAACATTATTATCAACATCATCATCTTCTTCTTCTTCTTCCTCAAATCCGGCCATGTTTGACTTGTTTTCGGCAAGATCACTTCTTGATGTAACATTATTATCATCATCTTCTTCTTCTTCTTCTTCTTGGACCATCTTTGACATTTTTCGACCAAAATCAACTATTGACGTAACATCATCACCGTCTTCTTTTTCTTCTTCTTGAACATCATTATCATTATCATCATCATCTTCTTTTTCTTCTTCTTGAACATCATTATCATTATCATCATCATCATCATCTTCTTCTTCTTCTTCCTCAAATCCGGCCATTTTTGACTTGTTTCCGGCAAGATCACTTCTTGATGTAACATCATCATCATCATCATCATCACCATCATCGTCTTGTCGACTAAACTTCCTCAGCATTCCACTAAAAGGAATAATATATTGTTTTAATCCCATCATGTCGAAGGGGATGGGCGATGGACCAGTGTCGTCTCCTTGATCGGATTGTGAAAGAACAATCAAATTTAGGAAATGGGTTTCCAGAGCATCTTCTAATATACACGATGCCTCTCTCAGCTCCCTCTGGAAATCTTTCATTTTCCGACGACCGTCTTCATCCATAACGTTCTTCCATCTCTTATCCACGTTTTCGATAAGCTCTTGAAAGAGCTGAGCCTCAGCGTACAAACCATCTAGAGTATTTCGTGAAGGAGGAGATATCATAACATGAGAAGAATTAATAAGGCTCTGTATTGTCTGCCTAAGAGAAATTAAAGCAGCATGAGCCATCTCTCTGTTTTTCTTTTTTCTTAGACAGACCTCACAAATGAATAACTTTTTGGCATAAGCATTTGTTGATGAGAATTGTTAGCTCCCTCTAGGCTTCAATGTGTAGAAGTCAACGAAGATATATATCACTTATTTTATATATTCACGTTTTCATGAATAAGTTGTGTATTATGATGGTGATTGGGTTGGTATAGTAATCACAAGATATGTCCCGAAAACGAAATCAACCACTTGCATTGTCCCAAAAATATTCAATTTTGTTTTAAAAATCTTTACCATAAAGATATGCATGTTTTTTTATTTTTATCTGTTCGAAAAAGATAGGCATATTTTATTTTTAAAAATTAGAATACCACAAAAAAGACTAAAACATCCCTATTTAGTTTACTTTATTTATTGAAATACTAAAATATTAAAAGTAAAGTAGAAAAATAACAAAAGTTTTACAATTTCAATTACAATTATTTTGTTTTCCTAAATTTCGTATTTTGGTCTAGCTGCCTATCTTTTTCCGGATGGACGGAGGGAGTATATAACAAACAATCTCCATTAATCAAACAAGATTTATCTCTCTACATTAAGAATTGTCTTTAAAATACAACAAACAAACTAAAACCCTCCAAAATCCTCTAACAAATACTGTTAATTAAAAAAAAAAGTTTAATTCAAATTACAAAATGTGTGAAAAAGCCAACAGTTCTGGTTTCAAGGAGTTTATATTTTCACAATATAAATTGGAACTCTTTGGCATGGGTTTTCGTTCTTACTTATTGTGAAATAATATTTGATCCAATTTCAATTGAGTGGATGATCCAAGTCAATGTATCACATGACAGCTCACACCGCAAACGGTGCATATAATATTTAATGGGCATTGGAATTGTTAACGATAATCAATAACTGCTTGTCTGGTGCAATAATAATTGGGATGCATTGCATTGGTAAAAACAACAATAACAGCTGTCCCAAATTAAGTACTCCCAAGAGAGTCCCAAATTATTGTGGCTTTTTACAAAGTTTCTCACATGTTAAAGAAATTTTAGTTTATCTGTCCTTAGATATATATTTTAAAACAACTAGTTTAGAAATTCGGGCTTACGCGGGCATATCTAATAAGCACATAAAAAAAATTACTAAATTTAAAATTGACTTAATAACACAATATATTGAAATTGTTCACTTGAGATTTTAGAAAACTTATTTGTAAACAATAATTTTCGTCTTATTAAAAATATTACCATCGTCGTCACAATTTAGAAGTTTTAATCCTTTACGACTCTTGACTCGAGAGATTGCGACATAGGGTTGGTTGTGGCTAAAAATTGATCTTGGCAAATACAACCCACATTTTAGAGAGTTTGACCCTGACACTTATTTATAATCATTGCGAAACAAACGATAAGTGGAAATTGTCTCATTTGAAATTTGAACGGAACACTTATTTATAATCATTGCGAAACAAACGATAAGTGGAAATTGTCTCATTTGAAATTTGAACGGAACCTTACTGTCCAGAGGGCTCAACGCCATGCGTGGGATGTAAACCTTCATCCCAACATTAGTTCCTGACAAAATATTTGCTTCAGTAATGTGACCACCAAGTTGGATATCTAATCTAATACCATTGCATAGTTTTGAAACTTGATACATGTTTCGAATCAACATAACTGGAACGCCAATCTTCTACTTACAAAATATTATTGGGAATTCCTGAGCACTTGATCGTGTTTAGAAAATTTATCGAGTACACTTGATGCTGAGTTTCTCCGTTCATATATGTTTTCAAAATTGTGTTAGAGGTAAGATATACTCTTTCATCGTCTGGAAGTATTGACATAACGTATTCATTGACTGTTTCCACAATACTATTAATTGGAGCAAAAATAGCTCTTTCTTCGAAAAATGAGTGATTGGTAAAGTTCTGTAAAATAGATGGATAAGTGCTCTCAATAATAYCCGTAACATGATCACCTTGAGTTTGAAAAAGTATATCGTCAGGTATATCAATTAAAGTTTGACCATCCACTTATGTACCAATTTTGCCATTACCGATTTTGAGTATCCAATCCGGGAAATCCTTAATTTCACGTTCATCAGGTTTTGACATTGACTATTTGATAGTTAACCTCATATCTTTTGTCAATAAAAGAATCTTGCKATYTTCCCATAATCTAGATGAARATATACTYYRATAGACAATATCTTCCCGACTACCCTTTGGCACAATAGGAATAATTTGACAAAATTCTCCACTTAGAACTATAACCTTGCCGGAAAATGGTAAGTCCTTTCTTTCTTCAGGTTGGCAATAAATTTCAAACTTTTATGCAAACCTTCAAAATAGATTTTACTCATCATTAATGCTTCATCCCAATGTATTTTCAATATTGAAGTATCACCTAAATCTGATAAACTAACGATAAAAAAAAAAATTCTCACAATTTCATTACGTCATTCTAGTTGTATATGCCAATAGCTTACTCATATATTTCTCAGAGTCTAAATCATTAGTTCATCCCAATCATCAAAAAAATTTGAAGCAAGATTCGATATTTTATTCTGAAACTTTTTAACAAAATAGGTTACAAAACTAATATACAACAAATCAAAAAAAAAATTGTAAACAACTGATCTTTCACTTAATACAACGTTGAGTACCATTTGTAATTATAAAATATTAATCCATATTACAAAATTTGTTTAGAGAATCCAAAATCAATTGGGAACAACTCTGGAGACACAATCTGAATATAGTAATGAAATATTAGAAATAAAATAATACCGATGCTTCAGAATCTTTGTGTATGAATATCCTCATAAACGTAGGTACCAATCTAGAAGACATGATAAGTGATTCTTTTGCAAAAACAATACTAAGTAGTTGAGGTAAGAAGAAGAGGAGGAGAAAGGGGACTCTATACTTTTGCACAATGGTAGCCGAATTGCAAAGCCTAATAAAATGCACTATTTTTTCCAAATAAAGCAATGGAACGTGACCTCCTTTATTTTTAGCTAAAAAATTACTGTCTGGCGGATTTCAAAATTATTATTATTATTATTATTATTATTATTATTATTATTCAAATAATAACGTAACTTAATTAGTTCTATATCTGAATATGTATATATTTCTTATTTGTGTATATTAAAAATGGATTAAATATCAAATTTTAGTTTAAAATAATTAGAACATGTATTTTTATATCCTTAAGATGTTTATAAGAGAATAATAATAAAATTATTAAATTTTCATAATAAGTTTCACATAAATTTGGATGATAATAAAAATATTGGATGTTATGAAAAAACCATTGAACATGATTCATAAAAAAAATTTATTCGTTGAAATGTAGTTTACAAATTATAACATACTTCATTTTACGGAATATAATTTTACGCTACTTTCCATCCTGCATTAAAATAAAATAAGGAGTTGTGAGACTATATATCCGTATGATTGTGAAGTTACGTACTAAATTATCACTAAATATAAATGTTTGACTGTTTAAATTTAAATAATTAATAATCGATAACAGATTATAAAGATACTAATAAACCATATCAAACTAATATGCACATGATTTCTATTATTAAAAAAATATCATATTGCATGCCAAAAATCAATTTTAAAATACAAAACCTCTTCATTACTATCAAATTCAAAACTCATCTTAGTCAGATCTTTTTATATTTATTCTTTATAGTTTTAATATTTTGTGCTAAGAAATATGATTAACTTTATAACACAAGTATCAATTTATATTTTAGATATTTTGATTAGAGTTTTAAATTAGTATAGAGAATATATATCATAAATAAGAGAATTATTTGCATTCTTTAATTCCAAAATGTGATTTTTTACTTTTTTTTTACAATTTTCAAACAAAAAGTCAATAAGATTTAAGAAAAAATAATGCATTTAATACTAATTTTCATCTAACATGAATATGAGAATATAATCATACATTTTATTATATCAAAGATCATTGTATGTTTCGATTAAATCTCCCAAAAAAAATCCTTGCTCTAGAATATAACCAATTTCTGAATATGAATTTCAGACTTATTGCATCACGCGTTGATTAAATCCCAAAAATTATAGATAAATCTTAAAAACCTATATATTTCACAAATAATACATCTGTCATCAAATCTAAATCTGTTAAAAAAATTGAACATATATATTATCAAGAAATAAATTTTCAAAGTTGAATATATATAAACATTAAAATGATTGGGTTTTTCAAGGTTATAACACTTTTTTTTTAATCTCAATAGTTAAAAATATATATAATTTATAAGTCACACGTATATTATAAAATAATAAAATGAGTATGTCATATTTTTAATTCATCTCGTATTGTACCGATATCGTATTTGATACCAAGATTTCAAATACTAAAATACTAAATTAGTAATTAGTAATACTAAATATTCAAATATCTAATACTAAATTTTTGTTAATTTCTTTTCCATTAAACATGTTTTTGTAACAATAACAATTAAAAAACAATCAACATACATATATACAAATAATTGCATAATTGAGAAAAAAAATGTCTAATTATTTATTTGCTATCAATCTATAACTATGTAAGAGTTGTAGATAAATAATAAACAAACAATCAAGAATTAAGTATACAAAACTGCCTAAAAATATCGAACTGAAATCTTCCAAAAGGAAAATTTATTTTGTGATTTAATCAATGCACGATTAAATCAAAAACCAAAGGACCGAGTTTCAATTTAAAAATCAAACAAAAAATAGGATGATATTAAGATTAGATTTATTGCCTAATTCAAAATATGAATGTCAGATTTATTGCAATGATTAATATAACCACGAAATCATCTTCGTATAAATATATTATCCATGTGCATTAATTATGATTAAATTTGGGTTATTAAAGTGTAAATATTCTATTGCATATATTTAGGGGTTAATAGTGATGCAAATCCGACATTCTATAAGACTTTGAATGATTTATAATACACTACGCAAATTAAGTATTAAATTACGTAAATTAAGATTTGTATTATTAGAATGTATATATTCTAGTGCATATTTTTAGGGATTTATAATGATGCAAATTTTACATTCTTTAAGATTTTCAATTACATTATATTGTGATTTTCTTTGTTTGGTTATGAAATGATTTATATTACACTATGTATTATTAGAATGTAAATATTATAATGTAGAGTTATTTTGGTTATGAAATGATTTATATTACACTATGTATTATTAGAATGTAAATATTATAATGTAGAGTTATTTGGTAAATCTCCAATAGGTGTTGTATTTTTGAATGTAAATATTCTAAAATTATTATAATGTAGAGTTATTTGGTAATTTTCTAGTTTAAACAAACTATTATATATGAAAATTAATAAATAAAAAAAACACACAAAAAAACGTACCAAATGATCATTTACAGAATAATTAAATTCTGTAAGGTATAATTAAATGTATCTAATTAAGGTATAATTAAATTCTTATACCAAAAAAACGTACAAAAAATTGAGGATCATAGTCAAATAAATCCGGATTAATTGTGTAATAGTCACTATTCATTTCATTAATGTTAATTATGGTATAGTCAATTTTCCTTTCAAATATATTTATCAATGCTCAATAAAATTATRCAACCATTACATTGTTTATTTGTTAAAAAACCAAAAATGTTATTTTTAGTAATCGGTTGCAGAAAAAGATCAAATCACTATTACAATTAAGTTGATTCACTTGGACGTATAAATTTAACTATGATTCCCCGATTAAATTTATTTTTGATAATCAAATTACCAAAAATATAGGAGTGGTGAAATTCATAAGTTGTTTATAATAAGTAATAGATTGTTGTATGGTATCAAAATAATTTGATATTCTAATTAATATTAATAATACTATAAATTACCTTTTTAAAATTCATTAACAATATAAAGTCGTTTGCATGTAACGGCAAAGGCAACTAATAGTTGCAAAATGATTACTCATATAAAATGGGAAAATAATTACYTTAACTGTGGAACATCAAAATAAACAATCTTTATCATATATTAATAGATGATTGCGGATTAATTAACAACTCGCTGATTAGGGTCTAATTTAATTTAACTCATTTTAAAAATTATTGTTATTCAATCAAATCAATAGATTAACGCACATTCAAATTCCAAATGAACGAAAAAACATAAAATCCGGCGAGCATTTATCCAATATACTTGTTGTATGGATACTTAATTGGTAAGAATGACCTTTGGCGCATTTAATACGAAAGAAATTGAATTTTAAAAATAATTAAGTACCACAAATATATGGATAGAAATATGGCTGTGAGTTACCGGATCCCAAAAAATTTGAGAACAACAAATCTAAAAATAATAATTAAAAAATCGAATACCACAACAACAGATATTAAATTAAAATCGAATATAATATGATATTGGTTACAAAGCGAATCTACTAAAATTTGAGAACAACAGATCTAAAAAAATAATAAAAAAATCGAATAACACAACAACAGATATTAAATTAAATAATTTAGTAGATCTAATTTCCTGGAAAAAGTAATTTATCATCAAGGATTCAGCAATTAATTTATTGAACGGATTAATAGACGATCCCAAAAATTTTGAAATTATGAACCATTGACAAATAGATACAAATAAATAAAGAAATAAAATGAAAATACTAACCATTGAGTCATTAGTTGGAAATATCACCACCTTAAAGAAGGTGGGTAGCAATATTTTTTTTACACAGGCGGTGGGAAGGACTGTAATGCAGAGAAGAAAATAGGAGGAGAGGGAAGAGATAACTAGGGATAGATGAATATTTCGAAAAAAAAAATAGAATGAGAAGGGAGCGAAAACGGCGGATAGGTGGGAGGGGAGAGAAAAAATGATAAGAGAGTGAAACCCTAGTAAAAAAAATCCTCTATTTTATACCCAAGACATTTTTCCGTAAAAGGAAGAAAATTATTAGAATGCACAAAAACTTGACACATCAGATTTAATAATTATACCAAAATGACACATGTCATTTGGATTTTTCTTGTGTTGACACATAAGCGAGGTGTCAACACAATTAACAAATAGGAGGATTTTTAACCAAAGTGTGTTATTCCTTCTAAAAAAGTAGTTTATGGTATTTCATAAAAAAAAAAGAAAGTAATATGCTAGAACAAATGTACATTAAACGATCTAAAAATTTAGTAACAAAAACTTGTTAGTTAGAGTGTAATTATAAGATATGATTATATACAGAAACTTAGAGAATTAGAAATTACAGTCGCTACTAATCATAAAAAGTCCGACAAAAAAACCAATATACTCATTTCTATTTTACCCCAATTTTTAACCACTAAAAAAAACTCAGGGAGAAATTTATGAAAATTGTTATGATTAGATTTTTAATCGTGTGTCAAACGGTAGATTTGGTATTAAATTTAAGTTTTAATGTTTATGAATCTCTAATTAATAATGAGATTAACTATCCATTCCATATTCAGGTAAAAATGAGCTTAGAGATCGGGGATATGAATCACCAGAAAACCAGATGCTATTAAAACGATTGATTAATTGATTGAGACTAATAAAATCATCAATGAGTTGAAACTGAAAAAATAACTAGAATCTGATAAGTTAGCTGAAGTGTACAAAGCCGGGTTTAAAAATTTAGTAAACGACGTGCGCAAGTTCACTGCTCACAAAATTATTATTATTTTATTTAAGTAATTAAATTCTTAGTAAATGACGTGCGAAAGTCGTCGGTAAAATTAAATTATTATTTATTTATGTAACTAACACCGACGGGCTAAAAGTCCATCGGTAAATTCAAAAAAAAAAATTGGAAACCCGACGGCAGCTTACAGAGGAAGGTCTCGCACCGCGATTGGTCATGCACGTCAGCTCATAAATTTGAAATTTTACAAATATACTCTTTACTTTAATTTACATATTCTAAAATTCTTTGTAAAATTAAATTGAAACCGATTTGAAACACGTGGAGCATGGAAATTGGCCACACATGTATTGAGCATGGAAACTGATTTAGAGGCCTTTCTGCATACCCGGTTCAATTGTGCTTAAATTTTAATATTTTTTTAGATGAGAGGTAGAGGTCGTGGGCGTTTTTCTCTAAACCCATCTTCTGGCCGTGCTTCTCTTAGTTCATCATCATCGTCTCATCGTCAGATAGACGATGATATGATGGACTTATCAGGAGCGACCCCGCCGATCATTCCAGCCATCCCGTCCGAGGCTAGTACATCGAGATGACTCATGCCACCACATCCTGGAATGATCGAGATCTTTATCATCCCCCTAGGTAATTAACTTTAATTTAATTTTTATAATTAATAAATTATTTATTTCAATATATTGCTCTAATAAACTCTATATTTTAACAGGATACGCAGTGACTCGTCGGAGTTACCGACTATCCTTCGTGAGATCTACGAGGCTCGTTGATTCGAGCTTTTGTGTGTGCCTACTTTATAAATAATTGTCAGAAATTTAATAGCTCGCCCGCAAAATAACGGGATCGCGTGTAGGTTTGACAAGCTTAACTCAAGTCGTCTCTCAAGGACTGACGTTCGGGATTTTTAATGTTTGTTTAATCACAATGTTTAACACGAGAACTTGTATAAATTTGGTTTTTGAAAATTATAACTACGAGATTAAAAGGCAATAACTAACTATCTTGAACTAATTAAATTAAACTAATTAACCAACTATAATTAACTAGCATGGATTGAACTACGAATACGACTATCAAGCATATGAATCCTCAAGAACAAAATTAATTCTAAAATTCCCAAGCAATTGCATATCATAAACTAATTAACCAAGCATAAGCAATAAATGAACTAAGCATGAACAATCTCATCACCAAGCATGAACGAAGGTAAAACGCAGCAACTAATTAATTATTAAAAACGAAAAATAAGGTTCAAAACTTCAGCGATTCAATGGTTCAAACGATTCTAATTATCAAACGGAAAGCAATAAATATCTAAAAACATAAATTAACTAAGAATTAATCTAAAAGAAATAACTAAAGTTTAGAGAACTTATTAATGTCTAAAAAGTGCTGAAAGATTGTTGTAGATACGGACTACGAACGGTTGATCTTGGTCGATAAAATCGGAGCTTGAACGAACGTCTTCGTCTCGGTGTTTCGGATCTTGAATCTTCGACGTAGAACTTGAAAATATATTGGAGGATGTTGGAAATAGGTTTCTTAACCCTAGATAGGTGTTTTGGGTCGTGGATGTCTATTTAATCCGAGATGTGAAGGGTTTATATAGTTATTTTATGACTTGGCGCACAAGAAATCCTAAAATCMGAATTCTGGGCCGTCGCGTCGACGGTGCGTCGACTGACGCGTGCTAGTGCTCGGCGTCGGTGCTGCCTGGGCGTGCGCGTCGGCTGGGCAGGTGCGTCGACATCGACGCTTCAGCAAGTTGCGTCGACAGTGCGTCGACGCTGCGTCGATTGACGCGGATCATGGCTCGCGTCGATGGGGCGTCGACGGTCGCATTAGTCGACGCGACTGCACGTCTGTCTCCAATTCTCGATCTTTTGCTATTCGTTTCACCGGAAAGCTTGTTCTTCACTTCTTGAACATCGAACCTCGTCTATTACGCGTTAAACTCTTCCGGTTACTTAGCTGTAAGGTGAAAAACAACGAAATATCACCTACTTGCATCAATTACGATCAAAATGCGGTAAAATAAGCTGSAATTATAAAAATACGAGATTAAGCTTAAATCGTCCAACTTATACCAAAAACAAAAAGAAAAATAAACTAAAATACTAATAAAAATCAAGACAAATTCGTGCTAATCAACTACCCCACGCTTTATTGGTTTGTTCGCCCTCGAACAAACGATAGATTCATAGTATAACAAGAAAGAAAATCAGCTCAAGCAATGAGTCGTGCTATGCTACATACATAATTTTTGAAAATATAGACACAAGTAACGCAACGTCAAACACTCCACCCTTATTACATTGTCGCTCCAAAAACAAAATCATGCATCCTCTCAAAAGGGTAATATATAGGGGTGTTCGCTCAAAGCACTCAAGTATTTTCTTCATGGGACGTGTATACACTCGAATCATACAAATACAAGCACATAAAATAAGCACAAAAAATCAATCTCTTTTCAATCGCAAATTAAGTGTGTTGTCAAAACTAAGAATCGGAAAAGGTCTTCGCGGGTTGTAATGTAAGGCTCTTTGGACGGGTATGGAATATATAAGTCGTGTGGTTAAATAACCCCCCAACTAATCTAATCACGAAGTAAGATGCTTCACCTCGTACAAAAGAAAAACCTCACTTAACACTCATATCGTAGCCTTTAACATAGGCTATTTCTCAACTCGTAAATCGTAAAACCGACTTGAAGCTCAAAACCACTTATCACAACTCAACTCTTTGCCTTTTAAGCATTAGGCTTCATAACAAAATAAACAATAAAACATAAGCCTTCATTAGCGCGTAGGCAATGACTATCATAATTCACCATCCTTCTTGTTTTCTTTTTCTTTTTCTCTTTTTTTTATAATCCCCTCTAATTCTTTTTTATGGGGTCGTTCCTTTTTTTTCTTTTTATTGAAGGATGGTGATCCTTTATTACAAAAATTCATAAATCCCTTGTAAACTCCAAAACACTAATAACCTAAAAAAATTACCAACTCCTACCCCACGCTTTTAATGGGTTGTAGGGGTCGACTAAAAAACACTCATGGCTATAGGCATGGATTATTTGGCTATGAGGGGCTGATTCGAAATTTATAGTGGTTAAAATATATGAATATGGTCGGAATAGGGTTTTATATGTGCCTTAACGTCATTTACAAAGTCAACTACACACAGCGATTTCAAAGAGATCTCAAATCAACACTCATTCAAGCACATGCAATGATGATAATCACTCAGGCTACTTACAAGCTTTTTGCATGAAAAAGTCTTGAATTGACGCTGCTTTTAAGGTTTCGTGAAATCAATTGCGTCCAAGTACCATTTTACAAATATATAATAATAATTTTGAAAATTTTTATGCACTTATGCACGCTCAAAAGACAAAAACCTCAAATCATACTTAGCTAACTTTGACAGGCAAACACAATACAGCGCAGAAATAATGATCAATCATGTAAAATTTAGCACTACAAACCCACGAAAAACTTTAAATTTGCAAAAATTTCAACTATAATTCACACTCAACCATCCCCCCCTTTAAAAATGTGGCAAACTCTTGATTGCCATAAATATAAAGAAAATCGAACGAGGAAAGGAGTAAGGGAACGTCCCTGAGAAATAGTCGAGCGACTCCAAAAAGAGATTGTGCAATCATCTTTCGTCTTGAATCTCGTGATCGAAAATGTCTTGAAGAAAAACCTAAAAAGACAAAACAACCGAACAAAAACAAACTAACTAGAAAAACTATAAGGAAAAGGAAAAAAAATATTTGGGTTGCCTCCCAAGAAGCGCTTGTTTAACGTCGAAAGCTCGACGCCTTATACGAAAGTTACTATCCTGGATCTAAGAAAAGGTGACGATCGTGCCACGCCTTAGTGTTCTCTAACAGTAAGCATAGGCAATGTATTCCTCCAAGGCGCGCATGGTAAGCAATTCGTAGAAAAAAAATATTAACTCGCTTCAGGGGTCGAAAAAATGAATAATCTATCACCATAAACACATCAACAATCAATTCGGGCACATGGTGATCCGCAACCTTTGGATAAACGAGGAAATCCGTCGAACACAAGAATCTATCATCCTCCACTCCAAGTCCCTTTACTTTATCATCCACCATCTCCATATCTAAATTGTTGAAAGCTTTGGGTGGCTCAAAAATAGACTCGGCCTTCGCATCTTCCTTGATTAATTCGTCCACCACGTCAAAATAAAAGTTCATTAACGGTTCGTGTGGCATAACATCCTCATCTAAAAATTCATCAAAATTTATATCGTCCACAGCAACGTTGTTTGCATTTATCCCCAAAATTGCTGCCTCCCGGTTGAAAAATTCGGCGTTGTCATCTAAACCATCCATTTCAAGAGGACTATATTCATTTTCTGAAATTTGCTCATCCCCTCCAACTCCCTCAATTAAGCTTGAATTCGTAGCATCCACCGGAATCTCTATTGGCATGACGTGAGGCTCAACAATCACATTCTCTAAAATCGGCACCACGTTGTATTCTTCCATGCAAGACTCAAGCAAACTCATCACTACATCAACCTCCGGATTCCCRAAGGGCAAAATCTTCACATCATCATCCAACACGACATCATCAAGCACAAGAGGGACAAATTCATCCAAATCTTCTATAACCTCATCGTTACATTCCTCCTCTAAACAAATAGTTGGGCTCAGAATCTCTACCTCGACGATGGGCTCCACAACATCAAGAATTG
The DNA here is from genome assembly GCA_014905375.1 of Phtheirospermum japonicum. Taxonomy (NCBI): domain Eukaryota; kingdom Viridiplantae; phylum Streptophyta; class Magnoliopsida; order Lamiales; family Orobanchaceae; genus Phtheirospermum; species Phtheirospermum japonicum. The sequence continues at coordinate 559,751 of BMAC01000014.1, read as the reverse complement.
GTTCCTCATCCCCCGCGCTCGAAGATTCTCTCAACGAAGCTATTATTCGAGCACTCGACCTTTCTAAATACTCCGCAATCTTAGATAAGTCATCATCCATTAATTGCTCAATGTCGTCTGCATGAAAAATGGTCTCAACTTCTTGAACCTCTTGCCGCACTAAAAATTGATCATCAAGCTCGTATTCGTCACGGCTAGGATAATAGGAAAAGTGGTCGTAAGAAGCATTAGACTCTGTGGCAATATCATCCTCCAGTGGCTCCTCGGTAAACGTAACTTGGCATTCAGTCACCCAATGCCCAAGTGCTCCGCAGCGGCTACATTTATGGCTCGAAAAGTAAGAATTTGAAAATTGGTCGTAAGACTCGTCAATAAAAATGTGTGGGGTGTATGGAGCATCGTCTCGGCTTGAGTAGTATTGTTGCCATCTAGAATTCTCAAGAACAAAATTAATTCTAAAATTCCCAAGCAATTGCATATCATAAACTAATTAACCAAGCATAAGCAATAAATGAACTAAGCATGAACAATCTCATCACCAAGCATGAACGAAGGTAAAACGCAGCAACTAATTAATTATTAAAAACGAAATCTAAGGTTCAAAACTTCAGCGATTCAATGGTTCAAACGATTCTAATTATCAAACGAAAAGCAATAAATATCTAAAAACATAAATTAACTAAGAATTAATCTAAAAGAAATAACTAAAGTTTAGAGAACTTATTAATGTCTAAAAAGTGCCAAAAGATTGATGTAGATACGGACTACGAACGGTTGATCTTGGTCGATAAAATCGGAGCTTGAACGAACGTCTTCGTCTCGGTGCTTCGGATTTTGAATTTTCGACGTAGAACTTGAAAATATATTGGAGGATGTTGGAAATAGGTTTCTTAACCCTAGATAGGTATTTTGGGTCGTGGATGTCTATTTAATCCGAGATATGAAGGGTTTATATAGTTATTTTATGACTTGGCGCACAAGAAATCCTAAAATCGGAATTCTGGGCCGTCGCGTCGACGGTGCGTCGACTGACGCGTGCTGGTGCTCGGCGTCGGTGCTGCCTGGGCGTGCGCGTCGACACCGGTGCGTCGACATCGATGCTTCAGCAAGTTGCGTCGATGCTGCGTCGACTGACGCGGATCATGGCTCGCGTTGACGGGGCGTCGACGGTCCCGTCAGTCGACGCGACTGCACGTCTGTCTCCGATTCTCGATCTTTTGCTACTCGTTTCACCGGAAAGCTTGTTTTTCACTTTTTGAACATCGAACCTCGTCTATTACGCGTTAAACTCTTCCGGTTACTTAGCTGTAAGGTGAAAAACAACGAAATATCACCTACTTGCATCAATTACGATCAAAATGTGGTAAAATAAGCTGCAATTATAAAAATACGAGATTAAGCTTAAATCGTCCAACTTATACCAAAAACACATAAGAAAAATAAACTAAAATACTAATAAAAATCAAGACAAATTCGTACTAATCACTCGTGTACACCCCGATGGGTGGAAGTACCAACATATTCCTCATTCTCATCGTAGTTGTGGTGGCCCGAGTTTTGATAATTAAACTAATATTATTTTTGAAAGTTTATATATATAATGATTTTTATTAATCAAGTTGTTTTGTTTTGCAGAAAAGCTGTTATTCGGACCCGAGTGTATATTTTATTTGTGTCAGTTCTATAGCCGCCTCGTGGCGCAGCCGTCTCAACGAATGGAAGAAGACATGGAAAAATGAGGGGAAGGTGGCCACGTGCGTTGGCGAGCAAATCTGGAGGAGATGGCTGGGGAGTTCGAGAAGCCAGAGAACAAGAAGCAGTCAGAGCAGGCGAGCAGAAACAGGCTGAGCGAACCCAGCGGACCTGGTACTGGGACATCCAAGTACAGAGGAGGGTCCTCGCACTGCGATTGGTCATGCACGTCAGCT
>BMAC01000014.1:546409-557798 GCA_014905375.1 Phtheirospermum japonicum | reverse complement strand
ATAATATAAAGAAAATCAAACGAGGAAAGGAGTAAGGGAAACGCTCCCTGAGGAAATAGGTCGAGCGACTCCAAAAAGCCGATTGTCGCAATCATCTTTCGTCTTGAAATCTCGTGATCGAAAATGTCTTGAAGAAAAAACCTAAAAAGACAAAAACAACCGAACAAAAAACAAACTAACTAGAAAAAACTATAAGGAAAAGGGAAAAACAAATAACTTGGGTTGCCCTCCCAAGAAGCGCTTGTTTAACGTCGAAAGCTCGACGCCTTATACGAACGTAGCTATCCTGGATCTAAGAAAAGGTGACGATCGTGCCACGCCTTAGTGTTCTCTAACAGTAAGCATAGGCAATGTATTCCTCCAAGGCGCGCATGGTAAGCAATTCGTAGAAAAAAATATTAACTCGCTTCAGGAGTCGAAAAAACGAATAATCTATCACCATAAACACATCAACAAATCAATTCGGGCAACATGGTGATCCGGCAACCTTTGGATAAACGAGGAAAATCCGTCGAACACAAGAATCTATCATCCTCCACTCCAAGTCCCTTTACTTTATCATCCACCCATCTCCATCTCTAAATTGTTGAAAGCTTTGGGTGGCTCAAAAATAGACTTGGCCTTCGCATCTTCCTTGATTAATTCGTCCACCACGTCAAAATCAAAATTCATTAACGGTTCGTGTGGCATAACATCCTCATCTAAAAATTCATCAAAATTTATATCGTCCACAGCAACGTTGTTTGCATTTATCCCCAAAATTGCTGCCTCCCGGTTGAAAAATTCGGCGTTGTCGTCTAAACCATCCAGTTCAAGAGGAGTAAATTCATTTTCTAAAACTTTTCTCATCCCCTCCAACTCCCTCAATTAAGCTTGAATTCGCAGCATCCACCGGGAATCTCTATTGGCATGACGTGAGGCTCAACAATCACATTCTCCAAAATCGGCACCACGTCGTATTCTTCCATGCAAGACTCAAGCAAACTCATCACTACATCAACCTCCGGATTCCCCAAGGGCAAAAATCTTCACATCATCATCCAACACGACATCATCAAGCACAAGAGGGACAAATTCATCCAAATCTTCCATAACCTCATCGTTACATTCCTCCTCTAAACAAGTAGTTGGGCTCGGAATCTCTACCTCGACGATGGGCTCCACAACATCAAGAATTGGTTCCTCATCCCCCGCGCTCGACGATTCTCTCAACGAAGCTATTATTCGAGCACTCGAACTTTCTAAATACTCCGCAATCTTAGATAAGTCATCATCCATTAATTGCTCAATGTCGTCTGCATGAAAAAATGGTCTCAGCTTCTTGAACCTCTTGCCGCGCTAAAAATTGATCATCAAGCTCGTGTTCGTCACAGCTAGGATAATAGGAAAAGTGGTCGTAAGAAGCATTAGACTCTGTGGCAATATCATCCTCCAGTGGCTCCTCGGTAAACGTAACTTGGCATTCAGTCACCCAATGCCCAAGTGCTCCGCAGCGGCTACATTTATGGCTCGAAAAGTAAGAATTTGAAAATTGGTCGCGATAAACGTAAGACTCGTCAATAAAAATGTGTGGGGGTGTATGGAGGCATCTTCTCGGCTTGAGTAGTATTGTTGCCATCTAGGAGTGTAAAACTTTAACGTGAATTCTTCGTATACGTCCTCCCAATTTGGCAAAGAATCGGGCCCCAAATGTACCAACCATTGTCGTGCTTTACCATTTAGTTGCCGCATAAAGTGTCGCCTTCTAATTTGCTCCCTTGTAAGGCCGAGAAGAGGAAAAGTCTGGGTGACGTCTTCGTAATCTTGGATGAACTCCACCGGATCCTCGCTCGGATGCCCACCAAATTCCGGCAGTCTCTTGTAGTAAAATTCTTCTACCTCGTATTCTCTCATCGAAGGGCTTATTGGAATGGCCGGTCCAGGAACAGGAAAAATCGAATGGATTGTCATACCATTGTTCGACTGTCGATTGGAATCCTCGACTTCTCGACATCCTAAGCATCAACAGCAAACAACATCAACGCATCGAGTGGAAAACAAAGAACCTTTATACAAATAGACAGAAAAAGCAAATAACACGAACAAACATTATCAAAACCTATTTCAGTCCCCGGCAACGGCGCCAATTTTTGATTCGAGCTTTTGCGTGTGCCTACTTTATAAATAATTGTCAGAAATTTAATAGCTCGCCCGCAAAATAACGGGATCGCGTGTAGGTTGGCAAGCTTAACTCGAGTCGTCTCTCAAGGACTGACGTTCGGGATTTTTAATGTTTGTTTAATCACAATGTTTAACACGAGAACTTGTATAAATTTGGTTTTTGAAAATTATAACTACGAGATTAAAAAGCAATAACTAACTATCTTGAACTAATTAAATTAACTAATTAACCAACTATAATTAACTAGCATGGATTGAACTACGATTACGACTATCAAGCATATGAATTCTCAAGAACAAAATTAATTCTAAAATTCCCAAGCAATTGCATATCATAAACTAATTAACCAAGCATAAGCAATAAATGAACTAAGCATGAACAATCTCATCACCAAGCATGAACGAAGGTAAAACGCAGCAACTAATTAATTATTAAAAACGAAATCTAAGGTTCAAAACTTCAGCGATTCAATGGTTCAAACGATTCTAATTATCAAACGAAAAGCAATAAATATCTAAAAACATAAATTAACTAAGAATTAATCTAAAAGAAATAACTAAAGTTTAGAGAACTTATTAATGTCTAAAAAGTGCCAAAAGATTGATGTAGATACGGACTACGAACGGTTGATCTTGGTCGATAAAATCGGAGCTTGAACGAACGTCTTCGTCTCGGTGCTTCGGATTTTGAATTTTCGACGTAGAACTTGAAAATATATTGGAGGATGTTGGAAATAGGTTTCTTAACCCTAGATAGGTATTTTGGGTCGTGGATGTCTATTTAATCCGAGATATGAAGGGTTTATATAGTTATTTTATGACTTGGCGCACAAGAAATCCTAAAATCGGAATTCTGGGCCGTCGCGTCGACGGTGCGTCGACTGACGCGTGCTGGTGCTCGGCGTCGGTGCTGCCTGGGCGTGCGCGTCGACACCGGTGCGTCGACATCGATGCTTCAGCAAGTTGCGTCGATGCTGCGTCGACTGACGCGGATCATGGCTCGCGTTGACGGGGCGTCGACGGTCCCGTCAGTCGACGCGACTGCACGTCTGTCTCCGATTCTCGATCTTTTGCTACTCGTTTCACCGGAAAGCTTGTTTTTCACTTTTTGAACATCGAACCTCGTCTATTACGCGTTAAACTCTTCCGGTTACTTAGCTGTAAGGTGAAAAACAACGAAATATCACCTACTTGCATCAATTACGATCAAAATGTGGTAAAATAAGCTGCAATTATAAAAATACGAGATTAAGCTTAAATCGTCCAACTTATACCAAAAACAATAAGAAAAATAAACTAAAATACTAATAAAAATCAAGACAAATTCGTACTAATCACTCGTGTACACCCCGATGGGTGGAAGTACCAACATATTCCTCATTCTCATCGTAGTTGTGGTGGCCCGAGTTTTGATAATTAAACTAATATTATTTTTGAAAGTTTATATATATAATGATTTTTATTAATCAAGTTGTTTTGTTTTGCAGAAAAGCTGTTATTCGGACCCGAGTGTATATTTTATTTGTGTCAGTTCTATAGCCGCCTCGTGGCGCAGCCGTCTCAACGAATGGAAGAAGACATGGAAAAATGAGGGGAAGGTGGCCACGTGCGTTGGCGAGCAAATCTGGAGGAGATGGCTGGGGGAGTTCGAGAAGCCAGAGAACAAGAAGCAGTCAGAGCAGGCGAGCAGAAACAGGCTGAGCGAACCCAGCGGACCTGGTACTGGGACATCCAAGTACAGAGGAGGGTCTCGCACTGCGATTGGTCATGCACGTCAGCTCGTAAGTCATTTTAAAATCTGTTTGTAAATTTAACTCGATCGTATTTTAATTATTTCATAATTAAAAAATAATTGAAATATTGTATACAGCGTGAGCATTTGGGTAGGGAACCCAATGCATTCGAGTTTTTCCTGGCCATGCACCAGAGATCCGACGGCTCTTTCACTGATATTCAATCGCAGCAGACTTTTGTAAGTATTTTTTTTTTGATGTGATTAATATAAATATATATCTTTCGTTTCTAATACTCGTAACAGTAAATAATACATCAATCAAAATATTGTAGGAGGAGTATCAGAGAAGTCTTGAGGCGGCTCGTGCTTCATCACCGGATCCTGCCTCCGTCGACGAGAACACGGTCTATCTATAGACCGTCGGAGTGAAGAATGGTTGGCGGTTTCGCACTGGATGTTTAAGATCTCTTCTGGTTTCAAAGAGTTTCAGAGGTGATACCTCCTCTATTCTTGATAGTCGTGTCTTGCAGCTCCATACGAGACGAAGCTTTTGAAGAGCCAGGTCGAGGTGAGCGAACGTGCATATCAATAGCAGCTCTAGGCCATGCGTGAGGAGCATACACGTTAGATGCTACAGAACGAGGAGGCTCTACGTGACCAGGTGATGAGGGTAGTCACCGCAGCAATGGCATTGCGACGTCGACGGCGGTCCTCTGATGCTCCTGCTGCTCTAGTTCCTGCTCTTGCTCCTGATGATGATGATGATGCGGCGGTTTAGTTAATTTAGAAACGAATAATATTTATATTTGATACTTTGTTTATGTTTTATACATTATACGATAAAATTGTTAATTAATTATATATTAATTTTATATTTTTTTCGAAAAATGCAAATTAATTTTCGTATTTAATTATTGATATGTGAAATAAAATCAGGTAAAAGATTCAAGTAAAATAAAAATTAAAATAAAATAAAATTTGAAAATGCTGACGGCACAAACCCGTCAGTATTATTTGATTTTTCTGACGGGATGTGCCCGTCAGCATTTGCTGACAGTGCTTCTTTCCCGTAGGCATTTGCTGATGGATTTCGGGTATAAAGGGGATTCGCTGACGAGTCAAACCCGTCAATAGGCCGTCAATAAATACTGACGGGTTGGTTAATGCCGTCAGCAAATAATTTACTGACGCCCAAAATGCTAACGGGCACAACCCGTCAGCATTTCACTATTTTGAAAATGTTCTAATCTCATTTTACAATCATGCTGATTTCTGTAGTGATTTAGAAAAACAAATTAAGTTAGACTCTGAAGAGACCATGCCTATTCTAAATAACGCATTAATCTTAGGGTCCCATTTACCCATAATATATATATACTCATTGGGCCTGGCCTATATTTACTTAACTATAGGGCATGCAATCATGCACATACAAAGGCCACACACATTTATTTCTAAAAGATTTAAAATAAATGGAAAAATGAAAGAAGAAGAAGAAAAAAAAAAGCATACCTTCTCTAAAAAGCCATGGTGGTTTGTTTGAACTGCCGTGTTACCGGTTAGAGTTTGCCCCCACGTCCGTTGCCTGCCTCCACAGACGCCATGGTCCTGACCCAGGGGCGTAGGTAGGGAGTGCCGCCCCAGTCCAGGGTCCAACCCAATTTTTTTGTGAGTACTATTTTTTAAAGAAAAATTAAATTAAAAAAATAAAAATTATATGTATTTTAGTATGAAAAAATAAAATTGAGTTAGGGAGAAATATAATTTTCAATGTGGGATAGGACTAATTCCCCGAGCTGGCTACGCCCGTGTCTTGACCGTACTAATTCTCACAACTTGAAAGCATGTTTTTTTTTTTACTCAGGCCTAAAACGGCGGAAGAAAATGAATTTCCCGATTCTCCTCTCTTTCAAATTGGGTGGAGAAATACAGTATTATCAATTAGGGCTAAAAGCAAAAAATAAAAAAAATAAAAAGAAATAATCTGAAATAAAGAGAAAGAGGCGAGAGTTTATTCCCCCTTTTTTCCATTGGGAGCAAGTTTTTTGTGCCCAATTTCTCTTTCACAGTACTGCTAGCAACAAAGGAAAAATAAAAAATTAAATAACACGTGTAAAAAAATGAAACAGCCACTTTTTCTTATATAATAGGAGGAATATCATATCAAAACAATCAAATATATTCCATAATTATATTATTTATTTCCAACAATATTCCCTCAGTATTTTCTTTGATGCTACACTCGTTCCAGTTACTGAGACAAAACTTGGTCTTGCATAATTAATCACTCAAATGAATTTAATTAATATATTTATTAAATTAGAATAGAACATCATAATTATTTTGGATATTTTCATTTGAAGGAATATTTTAATGTCATGAGATATATGTGAAGTTTATTAAATCAAGAAAAAATTATTGAAAAAAGAATATATGCTTGATGTTTATATAAGATGCGAAATTAGGATAAAATTTCAAAATAAAATGGCAGATTCTTATTGAATATGACTTGATCAGTGAACAATACAACTTGATGAGCTACGATGCATGTGGGTCTTAAAACAACTCTTTTCAAAACATATCTCTAACACTGAAATTTGTGAATGAGATTTATTGCACATCATGGATGAATGGTCTGCCTTATTATCTGATGGACCTTTCTAACCAAGTTGGGAGTATTTGTATTTGAACTTTCCAACATCCCATGAAGAGTGGATGCTGAGTTTGAGGGTACTGTTATCCTTCTGCAGTTGCTTAGCGTAATTCACAGCAAACGGGTTGCAATCAATTATTTCGACGCTTTCAAGTGATTCGCCGAAATCCCCATGTATCTGTTCCAATTTGTAGCAGTTTTTAAGGATTAGGCACTCGAGCAGTCGGAAGCTTCCACTTCCAACTATCCACTGCACCAAATCAGTATCTTCAATCAGAAGAGATCGAAGCCTTGGGAAATCGTCGTCTTTTATTTCCCACTTCGATCCTCGAAAGGCATAGCATCGTAATTTAAGCACTTGAAGGAATGGGAACGAAGATATGGTCTTCATGTCCTCCCAAGAATATCCACAACCACTCAAACTCAACTTCTCTAAACATTCCGGAAATAGTGAGCTCGAAGCAGGTGGGGCAATGACCTTGAGTCCGAGTTCAGGATTCACAACAACACATTTGACTGATTCCAGTTCATTGAAATGAGAAATATGATCGAAGCAGCTGAAAGGCTCATCAACGTGAACCGACAATTCGATTCGGACTCCTAGTTTTTCTAATTTAGGGAGTCCTTCAAGAACACCTTTGGTGCAACTTCGAGCGCTCACGTCTAAGAGTGTCACGAGGTTTGGCAAGAGAGCGCCGTCACAAGGATCCGGTAGGTTGCTTCCCGTGACTTGAAGATGCTTCAGCTCTTTCATATCCCAGATCTCAATAGGCAAATACAATTCGTCTTTACAGAGTTTGGTCATGCTCAAATATCGACGGACAATCAAGAACTGAAGGTTCCAAAGTTTTGATATGGATTTAGGTAGTTTCCCATCACAAATGAGGGCAAGGTACCTTAGTTGAACGAGTTTCAGTACTTCAACTGGAAATTCGTAGAAACGGATTGTAAGAGCGTCTATTACCCTTAGCAACCTCAAACTGAAACATATTGGTACCGGATATTGATGAAGTGGGCCCGTACAGAGGAGCGAACGTGCGGTTGAGATAGATGACATTGACTTGTGGGCATCTTTTATGCCGAATAAAACGTTGTTGTGGATGCACAATCGGCGTTGGTTTCTTATACCTTGTGCCAAACTATCGGCATAATTTCTCAAGACCTGGAATAACTTGTTCTCCCTAGCTCTTCTCACACATAAATGCCAAAAGACCGAATGGACGGCGCAAACCTTCAGTCGGTAATTGTAGCTGCTTTGTAGGTCCAAAACAAGATTCAAGTTAACAAAATCCTCGATACATGTTAAAGCAGAATAACTTGATTCCAAAAACCCCTCGGCAGCCCACAACATGCCAATCCTGGTGACAGGGATCTTGTAATTTTGAGGGAAAACCGCCATATAGAGAAAGAGTGCTTTTAAATGTGGAGGTAAATACTCGTAGCTCGGATATAGTACCTGTAGAAAACCAACACAGAAAGATGTGAATATAGCCTACCTAGAGACCTAGTCACAAGGAAAACTAGAGCAAATAGAAAACGTAAACTAATATGGAAATATAATCTAACAATACCTTTGATATTCTGTCGTATGCATCCGTAAATACTGAACTTTCTTTCTCTGCTACTTTATTCCAATACTCTGGAATCATCTCATCAGCTTTGGATAGAATGTCAGCAACCGTGACGATTGTAAGAGCAAGACCTTCACAATTCTCGGCAATTTTCTTACCAGCTTTCTCAAGGTGAGGCGGACACAGTTCGTGAGCACCAAACATCTTCTCACGAAGAAGATCCCAACTTTCTTCATTATTCAAGAGTCGTAGTTTAAACATCTCAGCCGAAGCACCTACATGATCTAGCCTGGTTGTTGACAAGATCAGGATCTCATAATGCGAATCGTATGGAAGTGAGCCTTCAAAGTAATCGACTACGTGTGGGTCCCATACATCATCCAACACAATGAGGTATCTCCCGGTATCCTCTAAACATTCGTAAAAGTTTGAGACTGAAGAATAATTATCAAAATCTTCTCTTATGACCGCGTTATCATCATCCTCTTCCTCTTCTTCTTCTTGTGTAAGCATCCTATAAACATCTTCTAGTTTATGCATTTTATTTGTGCCAGGACTTACTTGACTGAGAATTGATTGAAGGATAACTTTGACTTGATATTTTTGGCCAACGTTGACCCACGCACGATGGTCAAACCTCCTCGAAATCGATGGATCTTCATAAACTTTCTTGGCTAGAGTAGTCTTGCCTATACCTGCCATGCCAACGAGTGAGACCTTCTCGATCCTTGGATTTGAGTCTTTTGACCAATGTGTAAGAAGCAAATGATCTTTGATTTGGTGAAATATATCGGTAAATCCGACCATCTTTGACTTGTTTTCGTCAAGATGTTTTCTTGACGTAACATCATGGTCGTCATCATCATCTCTTTTTGCTTCTTCTTCTTCATAATCATCTCCATCTTCTTCATCATCATCATCATCACGATGAATATACTGCTTCACGATTCTGGTAAAGGAATCGATATCTTGTTTCAACTCCGTCATATCCAAGTGGATTGTCGAGGAATGGGGCTTATTTTCGTGATCGGTCAGATTTACGAAATGGATTTCTAGAGCATCTTCTAATGAGCACGCCGCATCTCTCATCTCCGTTTCGAAAGCATTCATTTGCTTCCGGTCATCATCCATACCATTCTTCACTCCCTTATAATCCAGGTGTTTGAGAAGTTTCTGTATGCACTGAGCCTCCTCGTACACAGCATCTAGGACTTCTCGTGAAGGTGGAGATATGGAAACATGGGAAGAGTTAAGAAAGCCATGTATTGTCTGTTTCAGAGAAATCAAAGCAGCATAAGCCATTCTCTCTCTCTCTCAGGCAGACCTCACAAATGTCAACAAAGTGAAATGAAAATTGGGCATAAGTATTTGTTGATGAAATGAATATATCATTTATTTTAGATATATTCTCGTTTTCATGACTATTCGTGTATAACGATTTTGTTGGAATGTGAGAAGTCCAACTGTTTGAAACACAGCTTGGGTCTATTTAGTACTGCTGTTAATTAATGTACTTATCGACGTATTGTTTAATACTCCTTACTCACGATTATATTAATCAGTGATCGACTTTCACAAAGTTAAGAAAAAGTATTGAAAATAAATATTATATAAAACAAATTGAAAGGTTGGTGAAATTTTGATTGGTTGCCGCATACCGAACACAGCAACTTGATATAAATTAAGTTCTTGATATAAATTAAGTTAAAACAGGTCGAAATCCAAAGCGACAAAATTGTGAGAGCTGGCTGGTGTGGTAATACTAGTATGGTGCGCAGGAAGCACACAGACCTTTTCATTTAAGATATGGCATTTATTCGTCCGGTGTGGCTTTTCTTTCTTTTGATGTGAAACAGTTTTTGTGGTTTAATCATTTTGGTTTGACCACTTGGCCGTCGTTAATAGAATTATTATGAAAACTGTTTTATCATTTTGACCACTTGGCCGTGGTTATTAGAATTTGAGAAAAAAAAAACTCAAATCCCAAACCTAATTTGCCAATTAGTCTCATAATCTTTTGTCATGTACACTTTATTTACAGAAATATTTGTGTTTTTTTTTTTTAAGTTTATCTTTTAATGGTAGATTCCAGCAAACGTAGCTCGACGCGTGATTTTCACTTTGTTGAGGAATGTATTCTTGGCAATAATTCTAATTTTGTTATTTGCCTTTGTTGGGCACAAAATAAGTTAGGAAACTAGATATAGGTCAATATTATGTTTCCTAGTTTATGCACAAAATTTTAATTATTCCTAAATTGTGTTTAGGATTATTTTTTTAGGTATTTACCAAGTTTAGGATTTTAAAATTGTCTATTTAAGACATTAGAAATCCTAAAGTTGAAAAATACATTTTTTTAGAGGATTAACGCAGGGGATTTCTTGGAGGACGCTCGACGCAAGAACACGCATAAGAAAGGAAGAAGAACACGAAGAAGAAAACTACTTGGAGCCAACGTTCGTGAGTTACAAGATCTTTGAAGTTGCGTGACCATCCGAAAAGATCTTGCCATTGCGGCAACAAGTATTTAGTATCAAGTTTCTTGATATTTAGTTTTCATATATTACTTTATATTGTGTATTGAACTTAAAGTGAAAGTAATATAGTTTTCGGGTTTGTACACCCAAGTTCACAAGTATTTACTTGTGAACTGAATTTGTTTAATCGTGTTCTCTTTTTAAATTTTCGCTGCATAAATTTATGTTATTCTAGTCGGTGTTGTTAACTGGTGTTGTTAACATTGATTAACAATATCGTAAATCTGATCCTTATTTTTAAAACCATAAACCTACAAATTCTACAATTGGTATCAGAGAGGGTTACTTAACCTTTTAAATATTGATCCTTATTTTTTTTAGGTGCTATGGATGCTCAAGGCAACTCGAGGCCTTTAATCCTTAATGGTGAGAATTACTCTCTCTGGAAACAGAGGATGAGGTGGCACTTGAAGAGCATGGATGAACGTGTTTGGAAGACAGTCCTTGTTGGATGTGAAAAGCCACGTGTCACGGATGGCGAGGGCGATACTATTCCCAAAAAGGAGGAAGATTGGACTGCTGAGGAAGCAGCTGCTGCAGATTGGAACTCTAAATGCATCAATGCCTTGTGTGGCTATGTAGATGCAAGCTACTATCGTATCATCAAGAACTGTGAGTCGGCAAAGGATGCATGGGACGCGCTCCAAAGGGTATGTGAAGGAACAGCAAGCGTGAAGAAATCCAGACTAAGAATGCTCTTATCCACATTCGAGGCTATGAGAATGAATGAGAA
>BMAC01000014.1:510729-546074 GCA_014905375.1 Phtheirospermum japonicum | reverse complement strand
GCCCTTGTTACTCAACGCTTCAACAAATTCTTGAAGAAGAAGAACAACTCTGGAAGCTCAAGTACAAAAAACAGGACTCAATCATCCACTCCAAAGTTTACTGGACGAACTCTTCCACAATCTCAGTCCTCAAATTCAATTTCCAATGTGTCAAACTCGTCAAAACAACTCAGCGAGATACAATGCCATGAATGCAAAGGTTGGGAACATTACAAGAATGAGTGTCCCAKCTTTCTTAGGAAGAAAAGTATGATCGCTACTGACTTTACTGAAGACTTCAATGATTGCGAGTCACTTGATCCAGTCCCAGCATTATTCTCCCATYTTGTTTGGGACGACGATATCCATATTGGTTTGCTTGCAAATAATATCGTGTGCCTAAATGCTGAGACCACTGACTATTATGAGGAATACGAGCAGCTGAGTGAAGATCACAAAAAATTGTATGTCAGTTGGAGTAAACAGGTACTCAAAGCAAAAGATCTCGCAAAAGAAGTAGAGAAGCTAACCAAGGAAAAGGAGGATCAGCTAGAAATTATTGTCCGGTTGGAATCATCTCTCACCAAGAAGGATGCTGAGCTTGAAAAGATTAGGAACGAACTGACCACTGTTCGAGGAACAATTTCAAATCTAAATAAAGGTAAGGCGAAGCTTGATGAAATTTTGCAGGTTAGTTTCCCAGAGTCCTCTAAGAATGGATTAGGTTACAAGCCAAGTCATCCCACGCAAGTGTCGAGTCAAGAACGAAAATCTTCCAAACGCCACAAGAAAAGGAGGAGACATTTCGTGTGTCATCATTGTGGAGAACCAGGCCACATTCGGCCCTTTTGTTGGAAGATCATTGGGGAAAGAAGACACTTTTAGAGAACAAATATGCCTGTCAAGTCCAATGTTGGTAACCGCGCTACCAACATCAATACCAACATCAGATACAAACAAGTGTGGGTCAAGAAAAAGAGCATCAAGTGCAATATGATCCATACCTCCTTGAAGTCTCTAGTGCCTGGAGCCTGGTATTTTGATAGCGGATGCTCAAAGCATATGACAGGCTCAGAAGAATTGCTCTCCAACATTGTCAGATTTAAAGGTGGAAAAGTGAAGTATGGAGGAGGCGCAAATGAGCAAATTGTTGGTCAAGGGACTCTCCATGTTCCTGGTGTTGTAACATTGGATAATGTGCTGCTAGTAGAAGGACTTACAGCAAATTTGATCAGCATAAGTCAATTGTGCGACGGAGGGTTCAGCGTTAAATTCAACCGAGAAAAATGTGAAGTTTATAAGGAGAATGGATCGTGTATTCTCACTGGGAAAAGAACTTCAGATAATTGCTACCAAATTCACAGTGATGCTTTTTGCAGGTTGTCCCGATTTAGTGATGCAGAACTATGGCATCAAAAGCTTGGACATGTAAATTACAAGATGATGGACAGGTTGGCCAAGGAAGAAGCTGTGACTGGACTGCCCAAGTTCAACACCAAGATCATTTCGGTTTGCGAGGCATGCCAAAAGGGGAAACAGGTAAGGGTGCCACATCCAGTCCAACAAAGTCTCACTACATCATCTTGCTTTGAACTACTTCACATGGATTTTATGGGACCACTAGAGGTTGAGAGCCTTGGTGGTAAGAGGTATGTTTTCGTAATTGTTGGTGATTTTTCTAGGTTTACTTGGGTAGAGTTTTTAAAAGAAAAATCTGAAACTTTTGAGGCTTTCAAAAAACTTGCAAAGAAGCTATGTGTAAGATTTAAAGTAAAAATTGGTAGAATTAGAACTGATCATGGAAAAGAATTTGAAAACGCATCTTTTCTAAAGTACTGCACTTCAGAGGGTATTAGTCATGAATTTTCGTCTCCAATTACCCCTCAACAAAATGGCATAGCTGAACGTAAGAATAGAACTCTAGCAGAGTTGACTAGGACTATGCTCATTTCTAATGGAATAACTAAACGATTTTGGGCTGAAGCAATGAACACTGCATGTCATATCACGAATAGGGCTTATTTTATACCAGGTTCATGTGCAACTCCCTACGAATTGTTGATTGGTAAGAAACCAAACTTGAGCTATTTTCATGTGTTTGGATGTGTTTGCTATGTGCTTAATGACAGAAATCATCTTGCTAAACTTGACTCAAAGAGTGATAAGTGCATCTTTATGGGCTATTCCCAAAACAGTCATTCATATAGGTTGTTTAATCTTCGAACTCGAAGTATGTTTGAGTCAGTAAATGTCAAGTTTGATGATCTAACAAGTGGAGTCAAGCCTGTCGAGGATGATGATCTGATTTATGATCAAAACCCACAGGGCAGTATTACTCCTACTTCAGTTGATGGTGCAGGTATTGAAAACAAAGATGCAGCCACTGAACTCAGAAACTTAAGTGATGTTGATAACCATGTTGATACTGGGATACCAACATCAGTACCAACATCGAGCCAAATTGCAGAATCTGATTCTGATTTAGAGGAAGAAGATTCAGCAGATCCAATTGATCTTCATCAGAGGGACATTCCATCCAGAATCCAGAAAAACCATCCCGTGAGCCAAATCATTGGTGATATGGATGAAAGAAGTACAAGACGTCAACAAATAAATTTCAAGGAAATGGTTAAGTATGTATGTTTGTCTACCAATTGTTCTAAAATTCGTGAGTCCTTGTACCTTTCTAAAATAGAACCCAAGCGCGTGGAGGATGCACTCAAGGATGAGTTCTGGATTCGGGCTATGCAAGAGGAGCTGGACCAATTCTCCAAGAATGATGTGTGGGATCTTGTTCCACGGCCAGAGAATGCTCACGTGACGGGGACCAAGTGGATATTCAAGAATAAGACTGATGAAGCAGGCAACATTGTGAGGAATAAAGCTCGACTTGTTGCACAAGGGTATACGCAAATTGAAGGTATTGGTTTTGATGAGACTTTTGCCCCTGTTGCTCGAATTGAGTCGGTAAGACTTTTGCTTTCTGTTGCTTGTCATATGAAAAATTCGCTACATCAAATGGACATTAAGAGTGCGTTTTTGAATGGGGTCTTAAGTGAAAAAGTATATGTTGAGCAGCCTAATGGATTTGTGGATCCTCAAAAACCTGATTTTGTTTTAAAATTGAAAAAGGCACTTTATGGTTTAAAACAAGCCCCTAGAGCTTGGTATGAAAGGCTAACTCAGCACTTGCTTTATTTAAATTTTAGACGAGGGGAAGTTGATAAAACTTTGTTTCTTCTTAAATCCAACAAGCACATCTTAATTGTCCAAATTTATGTAGACGATATTATTTTTGGATCCACTAACGAGTAAATGGTCAAGGAGTTTGTCACTCGAATGTCTGATACGTTCGAAATGAGCATGGAAGGTAACCTCTCGTACTTCCTCGGTTTACAAATTAAACAGCTTAATAACGGTATTTTCCTTTCCCAGACTAAATATGATAAGAACCTAGTCAAAAAGTTTGGGTTAGAGGGTGAAACTGTTAAGAAAACGCCGCTGGGCAAAACTGTAAAGCTGTCCAGAGACGATGTTGGTAAGGGTGTTGATAACACCATGTACAGGAGTATGATAGGAAGTTTGTTGTACTTAACAGCAAGTAGACCAGATATTATGTATAGTGTGTGCTTATGTGCTAGGTACCAGTCTAATCCAAAAGAGTCACACTTGAAAGCAGTTAAAAGAATTATTAGGTACATTGCTGGTACAACTGAACTAGGTGTATGGTACACGAAAGATACTGGTACTGAACTTTTAGGATTCACTGATTCGGATTGGATTGGGGATGTAGTAGATAGGAAGAGTACTACTGGAGGATTTTCTTTCTGGGTAATAATCTAATTTCTTGGTACAGCAAAAAGCAAAATTGTATTTCTCTTTCTACAGCTGAAGCTGAGTACATTGCAGCTGGAAGTGCATGCACACAATTACTGTGGATGAACCAAATGATTGAAGACTACGGTGTGCACAGTAGTATCTTGACGGTGTTGTGTGACAATTCCAGTGCCATTGACATCTCCAAAAATCCAATCCAGCACTCTCGAATCAAACACATTGACATAAGGTACCACTTTATTCGAGATCTAGTTGAGAGGAAGATTGTTAGCCTTGAACATATTGGAACTGATAATCAGCTGGCTGACATCTTCACGAAGGCATTAGATTACGAGACCTTCTCTCGTTTGAGAAGAGATCTCGGTATGTGCATTGTTTAACCAATGTTGGTTTGTGATGTTGTGACACTACTTATCAACATCAGTCACAGCATCTGTATTATTTTACATGCATTTTTCTTTTCTTTTCATACATGAGTTTAATGCATTGAGTTTGATTGAAAGTGAAATAAGGTCCGGTGTTGCAATAAAAGTGATGACAAAAAGGACCAACCTCTTCGAAATTAGGTGATTGTGGAACTTGCTCGCAGAAACTCGTTTTCTCCCAGGTCCAAAAACAAGAGGCATTTAACAGCAATTGCTGAAGATTAAAAGATTTAAATCCCTTCAAGGATGAAGAAAATCTGGACTCAAAATGCTCCAATCTTTAAAATTCGCCTTCTTGAGAGATTTAAACGTAGTCATTAACTTGGGTTAAGGGGTAAGTTTCCATTGACTTCACCTAGGGCAAGGTTGGTTTATAATGTTGTTAGTAATAAAAAGCAACATTGGATCAAAACACTGAAATCATAATGTGTTCTGTTTTAACCTTTTAGGTCATGATTTTTAGGCATCCCGTAGGACATTCATACTTTGTGAAGATGRRATCTTYCTGTGCGTTWTGTTTCTTGTGTTTTTGTCTTACTTGAAATCTCTTAATTTTGTTTTGAATTGAGCTAACCAAGTGTTTCAGTGGAGTTATAATCGGACGGCTGGATAGGTAATAATGAGGTGAATTTGGTGAGTCAAATATAACATTGCACAAGATAGGAAAAACTGTGAGGATGGTTCATTAAAATCAGCTTTGTTTTTCGGCCTATTTTGTAGATTGAGTCATACAATTTTTATTTTTTTAAAAAAAGGGGGGAGTTTATGGAAAGAGTTAGTGGGTTAACTCGTGTGATCACATAGCCTAATTCTAGGAGGAGTGGCTTTATTTTTTTTGGAAACTAAAATCGTGTTTTAAAGAACAAAAAAATCGGCCGGTATTTTATTTGGGAATTTTCCTTTTATTTCTATCCTCTCTCTCCTAAGGCAACGGTCTTTTTTTTAGGGATAAAAAGCTGCAAATTTTTTTACCGTTTGATCACAATCCCCAAACCCCTTTCGAATTACAACTCTCAGACTCCTTACTCCTCTCAAATTCTCTCGAATTTCTGTTCTTGGTTGTTTCTGCGAGATTTTGCAGGATGTCTAGCTCTCCACCGCCTTCGGTCCCTGAACTACCAGAGGAGGTTCGCCGCTCCGGCGACCAGATTCCGTTACCATATCCAAAGATGGGCGGCCTAGATATCCGTGAAGAGATTGGTGGTGGTAGTTCGTCAAACCCACCACTATCAACATCGCCGCCTGATTTGCATGCACCTGATTTTCTTGCTGTCGTGCCTGTTCCATCGCCGGTCGATGCTACGCCGGTTACTTAGGTGTTCCCTGGACAGCCCGGGAATGAGATTGATGTCGATAACCCCCCTGATTTAGCTTTTGTGGCTGAGACCTTTGGCCGCGTAGGGAACCCTACCTTGAAGCGGTCCAGGCATTTGCGCAACATACCGCCCGGCGTTGTGCCGCCCGCGGTCCCAAAGAGCAAGGCAGGTCCGCGCCGCCATGTGCCGATTGAACACATCAACCTCCAGGAGGATGTTGTTGTGGAGTCTGATCCCGTTGATCATGATTTTTAGCCTACTGCTCCGATTGCCGGAGATGAGCCGCCGTCTGCTTCTGCTCCCACTTTGCCGGAGAAGAAGAGGTTTACTCGCCGGAAGCAGCTTGTACGTAAAGCTGCCAGGAGACCCGGCCTGCCGAAAGACAGTGTCTCTCCCAACCAGGCCAAGGTCAAAGTATCTCCCAAGTCATCTTCTACTGAGTATTCTTCGCCTCCATATACTGTGCTGGATTTTATTACCGGCGAAGTTACTAGTTCCGCCAAGTCGCCTGCTGCTGATGTTCCCCCGCCGTCTCCGATTCCTGCTGCATCGCCTGAGTTTGATACAGGTCTTTTTGAACATTCTCCTAACTCTTCAATGGATTTGCCCTTGAAAGATGTTCTTGCTGCTTTAAAGAAGGACAAGAGGAAAAAGAAGGCAGCTGCACAGGACGATGTTGTTAGTCATGTTGGTAGTCCCTTACCAATATTGAGTCGCTCACAGTCTATCTCGTCCTCCCGCACTGCATCTGTTACTGTTCCATCGCATTCTCCCACGCAGTCCTCCTCGGCTGCATGTGATCACTTCCAGTACTCATCTGGCACTTCAACTCCTACAACCGAGATTGAGGATATGGAGCCCTTTTCAGAGAAATTTTTAACCGCTGAGGCTGCTGAGCTGTTTGATGTGTATCAAACTCGCCATATGATCGCTGAGAGAAAAGTGCCGTTTGATTTATTTGAGCGCCACAACCTGATAGCCTACCTCCGATTTCATGGTATGTATTCCACAGTTTCTACCGCCATTCCATTTGTTAGAGACATAGTTCTTGAGTTCTATGCCAATATGCTGCCCTCGATTGTTGATTTAAGTTCTGTGAACTATGGGAAAGTTTTTCTGCGTGGCAAGGTGTTTGCCTTTACCCCTGACTTAATTGATGATTTGTTTGGCACCACTACACATCGGGGTAATTTTTCTGTGGATGATATGGATGAGGTTGTGTCTTTTTTATCGGGTGGGATGGTACATTCGTGGTTTGAGCAACTGCCCAGCACTAGGCTCTCGTCTTTGTATTCTATTATGCACAAAGTAGCACTCTGCAACTGGGTCCCATCTAAGAACACTACGGTTGTTACCCGACCTCAGGCCCAGTTTTTGTTTAAGCTTGGGAAGGGTGTAAAGTTCAGTTTCGGACACCATGTTTTTGATATCGTGACTAAGTTTGCCACGACAAGGTCTGTTGCCTCGTTGTGTTTTCCTTCTCTTATTTTCAGCGTATTGAAAAGCCAAGGTCTGACGCTTCTCCCAGATGATGTGCTCACTGGTGATGCGGATTGGTTTGCTTTTCGAGGCCAACACACTACTGGTGCTCGGGTGCTCGATTTGCCTTGGCAGGCTCCAGTCCCTGCTGATGTTGATAGTGATGTTGAGAAGGACGATCCCAACATGGTCCGCATTTCTGCGCAGCACCTGCATGCGCATGTTGCTTCCATTGATTTGCAGATTTCTAAACTGCAGGCACTTCGTTGCTCGTTGTTGGAGGCCCTTTCCCTTTCTGGTCAAAAAGGGGGAGAGGATGACGTGAACGTAGGAGGAGAAAGTGTTGATGGAGAAGATGTTGCTGATGTTGCCGGAAATGAGACTGTTGCTGATGCTGAAGATGTTGTTACCGCCGAAGCCTTGGCAAGCCTTGCTCAAGAGTGGAGGCGTAAGCGAATTCGAGCGCGCAACAAGACTTTGAAGAAGATGATGAAACTGAGGGAGAAGAAGAAGAGGAAGAAGAGTGGTGAAGGAACTTCGACATCTCCTCAACGGTCAAAGAGGATTCGAAGTCATTAAGTTCCTTTACTCTGTTTGTTTTGAGAAGTACTGGTTAATTTGAACACTGATGGTTTGTAATGTTGGTTGGAGTGTTAATAACATTGGGTGTTTTATTTAGGGGGAGTTTTTTTTATCTTAGGGGGAGTTAGTATTTTTGTTTTCATTTGTGTTTGCGTCTTAGTGTTTTGTCCAGAAAGGCAAAAGAGGGAGATTGTTGAGGAATGTATTCTTGGCAATAATTCCTATTTTGTTATTTGCCTTTCTTGGGCACAAAATAAGTTAGAAAACTAGATATAGGTCAATATTATATTTTCTAGTTTATGCACAAGACTTTAATTATTCCTAGATTGTGTTTAGGATTATTTTTTAGGTATTTACCAAGTTTAGGATTTTAGAATTGTCTATTTAAGACATTAGAAATCCTAAAGCTGAAAAATACATTTTTTTAGAGGATTAACGCAGGGGATTTCTTGGAGGACGCTCGACGCAAGAACACGCATAAGAAAGGAAGAAGAACACGAAGAAGAAAACTACTTGGAGCCAACGTTCGTGAGTTACAAGATCTTTGAAGTTGCGTGACCATCCGAAAAGATCTTGCCATTGCGGCAACAAGTATTTAGTATCAAGTTTCTTGATATTTAGTTTTCATATATTACTTTATATTGTGTATTGAACTTAAAGTGAAAGTAATATAGTTTTCGGGTTTGTACACCCAAGTTCACAAGTATTTACTTGTGAACTGAATTTGTTTAATCGTGTTCTCTTTTTAAATTTCCGCTGCATAAATTTATGTTATTCTAGTCGGTGTTGTTAACTGGTGTTGTTAACATTGATTAACAACATCGTAAATCTGATCCTTATTTTTAAAACCATAGACCTACAAATTCTACACACTTGATAAATACAAGAGTATTTCTGTTATTTCGTGCGTTTTGCTTTCTGAACTATTTTTTCCAATACCTCCTAATGAAAGATTTCGACACAAAAAATCCACCGGAACTCGACATATAATTTTAGAGCAAGTCTCTTATGTGACCGCCATACGGATCCCTTTCATGTGATGGGTTTAAAACCTGCCCCAAATCCAGATTCGCCCACCAAAACGGATCTCTTATAAAATAAAAAAAAAAAAAGTCACGCTGCTGTGCTGCCCAACCAATTCACACAAGGTTCTGATACAAATTCTCAACAATTATAGACTACGGATGATGTCGTACTTCGATTACACCGGCGCCGTAATTCCCGTCATCATCGTCGATTTCCGCGAGGGCAATATCGTCACCCAGGTGAAGACCGAGGCCACCGAAAACCACCAAAACGAGCATCGCCTCCTCCGGCGGCTCGCCAAGCCAGCCCACCACTGGAAAACACCCGACTTACCGCGGCATAAGGAGCCGCAGCAGCAAATGGGTATCAGAGATTCGCGAGCCGAGAAAGACTACGCGCATATAGATCGGAACCTACCCCTCGCCGGAGATGGCCGCCGCCTACGACGTTGCGACGCTGGACCTCAAAAGGCCGCGATGTTGTGTTGAACTTTCTCGGTCGTATTGCTTCATTTCCGGCACCATCTTCGCCTTCACCGTAGGATATTCAAAGAGCGGCGGATGGCGCGGCAGAGATGATGAGGACGTCGGAGAGCGGCGGCGAAGTGGYTGAACATAGTCAGGCGGGGAAGGATGAGAGAGAGAGGGTAATGCAGAAAATATGAGTGGCAGTGGGTTATGAGTTTGTAGATGAGGAGGCATTGTTTTATATGCCACTCGTATAAAAGTGACATTTTTTTTATATGAGTGACATATTTTGGTGCAAATGTGATGGTCTTTTACAGGAAAAAAAATAACAATTACTATCAACTATTAGAAAGTGACACTTTTTATTATAAAGTGACAGTAATATCGTAAGAAGTGACAGTATTATAACTTGACTACTATAATTTGTGTAGCAACTCTTTTTCTGCAAAAAATCAAAAGTGACAGTTTTTTGGACAAAAGTAACATATATTGGTGCAAATGTGACAGTTTTTAACAGGAAAAAAAAATAAAAAATAACGATTACTATCAACTATTAGAAAGTGACACTTTTTATTTATAAAGTGACATTAATATCGTAAGAAGTGACAGTATTATAACTTGACTACTATAATTTGTGTAGCAACTCTTTTCCTGCAAAAAAAAAAGTGACAGTTTTTGGGCAAAAGTGACATATATTGGTGCAAATGTGATATTTTTTTACAGAAAAAAAAAACACAAAAATAACGATTACTATCAACTATTAGAAAGTGACACTTTTTATTTATAAAGTGACAGTAATATCGTAAGAAGTGACAGTATTATAACTTGACTACTATAATTTGTGTAGCAACTCTTTTTCTGTAAAAAAATCAAAAAGTGACAGTATCTTAGACAAAAGTGACATATTTTGGTGCAAATGTGACAGTTTACAGGAAAAGAAATAATGATTACTATCAACTATTAGAAAGTGACACTTTTTATTTATGCACGTATGTGTCTAGCTAGCTGATAATCAAATATTATAGGTCTCATTTGTCACGCCATTGATCACTCATCCCTTCTCAAAAAATTCCTGAGTTCTTGATATTATTATAATCCCATTTAGTAAACATACCTCCTTTTCAAATATTGAAATTTACTTACCAATGAACTCCTCTCTCTCTCTCATTTTAATTCGGTCCCTCCAGTTTGAGATGTTTTAAGAATGCCGAATATGGATTTTTACAAAGGATTGCCAATACATCCTTAGCTACAAGCAATAAAGTTCCATTTAATTTGAAGTTTGAAACTCAAAGGATTTTTTTAAAAGACTGACATAGAAAAACTCTTATTCAAGACTTGACACTTAATGAACACACCACAAGCACAAGCACAAGATCATTTGCAATCCGGCAAAGGTTTACCACACAAACATCTGTTATGAAAGTAGGAAGTGTAATCCAATTCCTGCAACTTCCCACCAATCGGAATTCGACCACATAGCCTGTTATAGCTCACGTTCATATTGAATAATCTCTCCCAATTCGCCAGCCCCTCCGGCAAACTCCCATAGATCCTGTTGTGGTTCAAGTCCAAGTTTGTCAAACTATTCGGAATCTCCACATTCGACATATTAAACATCAACATGTTCCTCGAAAAGTCAACAACCTCTATTGTCCTCCCTCTTCTTGCCCTCCCTCAAACTTCTAGTTTCAATACACTTTTTTGAATTCAAAAATATATGAATAAATGAAAACAAATATGCAATCCTCAGGGAGCCGGCGACCGAAGCCCCGGTGAAAAATAATAAGTGAAAAATAAATATTGATGTATTCCGAACGCTACACCGACTATACCGACGACTACATAAACAACCACTATGCAATTGATATGTTTAAGCTTCTTCATAGAAAAACACAATTCAAAACTCAAAAATCACACTGGACAAGAAGTAATGATTTTATTACGTTGTGCACAAATCTCCATTGGGTCTTTGGCTACAAAAATCTGAATTATTTGGCCAAAAAAAAAGGTACCAAAAACAAACAACTGTTTACATGACCAAAATTAGATGTAGAAGAATACATCATCAGCAATGTTCATATTCTCAGCAATTTTGACATTGTCAGATGGAGTTAAATCATCAACAACTTGACTGCTAGCATCTGACGGCCTGCCTTGATTCATCCACGTCATCATCCATCACCCACAATTGCCTTACAGTACTCACAGGACACAGGAGATCCCCTCCTTCCACTCCAATCAAACGGTGGTGCTCAGATCACAGTGGGTCTCGTTGACGTCATCTGCCGTCGGAGATAGACTGTCGATGATAAGTGCGGTGACCGGAGTATAATCACCAATCTCTCCGTCGAGGTCTGACGCTGCTGGAGATGGAGTTCCGATTGAGAAGGCATCGGCGGGGTTAATATTCTGCGCTAAGCTCGGGGGAGCATACGCCGGCGCCGTATTGGGGGAAATGCCATTCGCAGGAACGCCGGGGAATGGAGCCAAAGAAAGAGACGATTCGCCGTTAATGGGCGGCTTGAATTGAGAATCGACGACGACATGAGGAATGGAGATTGGCTAGGGTTGGGGATGGAGAAGAAAAAAGAATGAAGAATTGGCCTTTTTTTTTCATATGAGATCCATTTGGTGCGGGTTAGGAGCTTCGTCACACAGTAAAGGATCCGTGTGACCACCACATTTGAGTCTTTGCCATAATTTTAACGTGGGATTTGTAGTGGTATTTTTGTCATTTCTTTTCAAAGATTTATTTTAATCTTGAAAAAAAATTCAATAAACATAATGATTATCACCGCTCACCATTGGGCATAATAACAAAACAAAAAATGAAAATAAAAAGAATTATCCGCCCCTCAAAATCAAATCTTCTACTCACGCCATTGTTATTGAATTCATCCATTGTCACCTCATCACCTGTGGGTATCTTCTACTCACGCCGTTGTTATTGAATTCATCCATTGTCACCTCATCGCCTGTGGGTTGTAGCTACTGCTTTGTTTCATCCTGTGGCACATATTCTCATATTCTGCTGACTTATGAATGCATAAGAAAATTGCATCTACACATTGTGCCATTTCCAATAGAGCTGTCGCACTATGCCTGGACCACTATGTCTCCGTCATCCTACTTGACATCTCAACCTAAGAAATTCAAACCCAGTTTTTCCCTAAAAATTTTAAATCTGATTTTGGTTGATGGTTTCTGATTTTTGTACATTTAGTTCTGTGAAATTTTTGTATATTTGCACAATTTCTTATCTGTTTTATTTTTAGATCAAGATGCTTTGTAACTAAAACCTAGTGGTTGTATGTTAATTTCCTTGATTGAGTATATTAATTGTGAGATTTTAATGGTGCAATTTTCTTTTTTGAACAATATTGTGGTTAAGAATTGAGGGTTCTTTTCATATTAAGAAATATTCTAGCTCTTTTTTTTTTTCTTTTTTTTTTCTCGATTTGCAGTTTATATGAATGGTTGGAGGTGATAATCCTTTTTTATTTTTGCAGAATTTTTGGTCTGTTTTCCACATTTTTTTTATTATTAGATTAAAAATAATTACGATAGAAGATGATGGAAATACCACTGTAATCTCATGTTAAAATCATGTGTTGAGCTCCGGTGAATTTTTCGTGTCGAAATCTGCCATTAGGATGTAAACTAAAAAAAACTATAGTTCAGCAGGCAAAGTGCACAAATAAAAGTTTAGGAGGTAAATTGTCGGATCATGTATAGTTTGAGAGGTAAATTATTTTTCTAATAATAATTTTGAATTGAAATAACAAAAATACTCCTACATATATCACGTGAAAATCACGTGCCGATCATATGAACCACGTGCAACAGCACATTCACTTTACTAGTGTGGAAATGACTAAAGATTACCTTTTGAACCAAGTGACCAGTTACGACTTGAGGCTCCCATCATCCAAGGAAGAATGAACATCAACATCAAAACGATACCTATATTTTCCGTTCTTCAAATGTTCCTTTATTTGCTTTGCATTAGCCACAGCCACGGGACTGCAATCAACCAATTCAAAATTTTGAAGATACATACCAAATTCCGGAATGATCATTTCTAATTTGTAGCAGTTTCTAATGTGCAGCTGCTCCAGCTTCGGGAAGTTTCCACGCCCGATCCTCCAGTGCACCAAATCAGTATCTTCAATCAGCAGAAACTTAAGTGCCAAGAATCCCTTACTTTTCATTTCCCACTTTGCCCCTCGAAACGCATAGCATTGTAATTTAAGCAATTCAAGATTTGGCAACGAGGCAATCTTGCTCATTTCATCCCAAGGATATCCAAAGCCACTCTGACTCAACTTGGTAAGCACTGATGGGAAACTTGAAAGTGGAGGCGGCGGTGGGGGTGTGAGCAAAGGATTCATTATCACACATTTAAGTGATTCTAATTCACGGAGACGCGAAATATGATCAAAGCAGCTCAAGGCCGATTTAAGATCCTCGGGCCCAAGTTCAACTCTAATTCTTAGTTTACTTAGATTTGGGATTCTCCGAAAGACGTCTTTGGTACAACTGTGCATCCAAATTCCCAAACTAGAATTGCATAATTCAAAGGATATGTTGTCAAGAATCGAGCTACATCATTGTACGAAATTCAGGTACGAGGAAGGCGAGAGTATCCGTTCGTTTCGAATCACATAATCCTATTTTGTAGCTGCAGAATCCAACCGTTTGTATTAGACCATTATTCGTCTTTCATGATGAAGTGTTCGTCAACAACAATAATGGAATTTTTGAGTATTAGATCATTATTTGTCTACAGTATCATATTAATGTTTATGTGCGTTCTACAGATCTGATGGCCTAAGTAAAACTCAAAATTCTAAAATATTGTTTCGTCCGTCCCAATATATTTGTCGTAATTGACCATTTCATACAGTTTAAGAAAAATAATTGGTGTTATATAATTATAGGGGACTTCTTCTATATGGGTATGGTAAAATGATAATACCGTAGAGTTTTCCATAATTATAAATATCATATAACCATAATGTTATTTTGTTTATAAGAAATTATAACAAAAGGAGGGGTAAATTAAGTAAATAGCATTTAATTTTGTTAAAAAAATAAAAAATAATATTAATTTTCTTTTAAAAATATAAATATGATCGATAGATTGAGTTATGAAAACTCGTAAAATATAGTAAATAAAATGGAGTAAAAAACACAGTAAAACCCATTATCACAAAACCTTCCACCACTATTTGACGTTCGCCGTCCACCTTCTCAAGTCTCAACACGAACTGGATTCTTCAACTCGTCAGGTAATTTCGGGTATTATTTATGAAATTGGATAATTTGGGGGTTAATTAAGATAATTTGGGGTTTTTAATTGACTTAATTTAGGATCTGATTGTCAAACAAACACCGTCTCTATTTGTTGGCTTTTTCGTCGTATGAATTTTTGTTCAAATCTTCAATATTTTAAAAGAATAAATAAAATAAATTTATTCATATGGTTAGAATTCACCAGACTATTACCGGAATGTGATGAAGCTCTGTTTGATGATTTTTCTTGCATTTCAATGCCTATCATTTTTAGCAACAAGTGTTTATCGTTTTAAGTGGTTGACTTTCATTGACAAAGATCAGAGATGGCTTCCTATGTTGCTGTGATTTCTCTTGTGCACACAATTAAGCACCTTCTAAACTCTCCTCGAGTCTCAATTCCTCCACCTCATCTCAATCTCATACAATCTGCACTCAACGAAGTTGAATCCTTACAAGAAGTTCTAAAAACACTGGATAGCCGTCGTTGCAGCAACATCGAGAAGGTGAGCACGTTGGAAGCATCGATAAGAGATGTAGTGTGTGAACTAGAGGATGTACTCGAAACCCATGTTTCAAATCGGTTTCTTTCGCAATCCGAAGCAAGTCATCCATTATCAACATGCTCTCTGGACGTGGAAGAACTAAAATAAGATAAGGATCCGGAGTACTGTATTATAGATTCAAGCAGCTTGTTGTCAAGAAAAGACGATCCTGATGGAAAGACCCCATAAGGGGCACAATGTTGCAAATTAAGACATTGCAACCATACTTAGTGGAGGTATGGTTGAGGTCGTGAATCCCAAAAGGAACAGGGGTAGGTAACTTGGTTCGATCAATACTCGTCCAAGGAATAAGAGGGCATGTAAGGCACAAATTTAATTGATCATCAATGAAGATAATTCCTTTCATGAGATTATCTCTAATTATACTTATGTCCATGAATCATTACTGGAGGACGCTCCGATATTTAATATGATTCCAAAGATTTAATATGTCCATGAATCATTAATATGAGAGTTTATATAAGTTGATGGAAAGATTTTCCACACACATTGATGATATATACACTATTACTCAAGGAATTATATAGCACGATGATATCGAAATATGCTCTATTGAAATGTCAACAAAGAGCAAATTGTCCTAATTCTAAAGAATCAATCCAGGTAGAACTAAATTCACTGACAACAAGGCAGGTATTTGGTCTGGTAGTGCTAACCTCACCAGGTGTAAAGCCTGTAGGAAATAAACAAAGTTTTGTCAGAAAGCGCAATGAGAAAAATAAAGCCATGAGATGCAAATCTAGACTTGAAGCACAAAGTTTCTCATAATGCCCTGGGATTGACTATGAGGATATGTACTATCTCATAATGGATATTATAATTCCAAAGAATGAGAATGAAGCTTATACCTGTGGTTACATCATATCTCTATGGGGTTCGTGATTTAGATATATATATATACGAAAGTGCTTGTTGGCCTTTCCTTAGTTCGATATTCTGGTGTCCTAGGCGTAGAGGGTAAAGAAGGGCTCTTTGGCAGCGTAGCTATCCCGTGCGGGTAAACCGTTCTGGGTTGACAAACCAAAGCCCCTGTATGCAGACCGGCGGCAAGTGACTCTAAAACACGGAGTGCATTTGCAATTAAATTAAAATGCTCACTTTATGTATTGAAATAATCCAGACGGATGTGGTATAACCGTCTAAGTGACTACTTGATTGGGAAAAGATAATCTACGCTCTTGCGTCTTTATAAAGAAACTGAGTTTCAAACTTGCGATTATATTGTATATGTTGATGAAAGAAACATAATATCCACTCTTAATAAAATAAGAGATGTCGCAAGTTATTGAAATTTTTAATTTGAGATAATGAATCATGGGAAAACTCGGTCACGTTAAGGCTTTAAACTAAAATCGAGTTTCTAAAATACTAAATTCTACATTTTGCATATATCCAAAAGATGATTAGGCAATTAAATATGGAAAAGGGGGCATAGCACTAGCAGGAAGGGCAATAGTGGGATAGCCAATAGTCTAGTTGGCCGAAGAGCTGGGGCTCCTAGAATATGGCGCCCTTGGGGCTTTCTATTTGATGATTGTATCAAAAGGCCCAATCAATTTCAAATCTTGAGGGAACTGAAAATTATAATTGTGGAAGGTCATTTTTGAATGTTGAGAATTCGGCTAAAGGGCGAACTCTTCCTCGGTAAGAGTCATCCATTACGAAAAGACCTTCCTCTGAGTGGTAACAAAACTGTCTCATGCCACACGAAAAATAGACTTACCGACAAGAGAGAACGAGACTGACCCACCTAAACGCTGCCATTTTTCCAATATTATTGCATGGACTGGGGCTAAGATAACTCAAATGGGAGCGCCAACTAGAAAACTCATCCGCTTGTCAATTCTTGGTGTAATACTAAAACTTAGGATTGCGGCCTACTCCCCTTTTAATAATAAGYCAGGGTTTGGAAAAGCCCCTTTCTTAAGAGATTAAGAGATAGAGCAATCCTCACTCGACAGCTCAAAGCTGATAAGAAATAGTCATTGCGTGAAGTCTATGCATTAAGAATGAAATACTTAGGTCTTAGGTGTGTTGTACCTGATCGATTAATCCAGCGACATGTTCTATCCCAGGATACATTTCCAGACATTTCCTGAGGGCTTTTCTTGGATCAATCTTGAATGCTTTCCTTTTCAACCGGAAAATAGCTGATCAATGAACATCGTCTTCGCCGGCACCTATCACGTAGAGTATGAAGGGCTTTATGCCGTGCCTTTCCTTTAACCGAAATCAATTCTCCTATCCTACCTAGTTCTATGAATTTCTCTATCAATTCCATTACCTTATCCTTAGCCATGAGGTTCCAACATTTTCTCCAACATTGACCTAGGAGTTGTTCCCGGGCATTCTCAAAAAAAAGGTTATTATACACCCCAATCCCATCCCTTGGAAAAAAAAAGGTAGCACCGAAGAAAGGAAAGAGCGAGATGGTGGTTTTTGTTGTTCCCGCGAAGCGAAGATCATTCGCTTGGCGAGTGAAGTGGGTCAACCTCGTTATATGAGTGAAATAAAACCCCATTTCTTGGCATTCTTTAAGTAAGCGCAATACTAGCACTCATATGGTTGGTCAAAGTGAAGATATAAGGAAATATCAATTTCATCAGTGGAATGACGAAGAACTGGTGGGAGATGAAATTCTCTACCTATGTACAATATGCGCATTATTGTACCATTACTAATACACTTGACCAAATATTAATTTCTCAAAATTGTTATCTTGATTTAACTCAAGAAAGCGCAATATCACTGGAATGAAATCAAAATGTACTTTGATATTTAAAAGAAACCATTGACGCGAGTTTAGTTTCCTCATTCATAAATATAATTGGGACTGCAGATGGTCTTGTAATCCTTAAAGAAAATGTTTAGTTTACTTCCTACTGTGAAACACCAAATAGTATCGTTGATGTTGGTTACTCATTCGATCCATGAAAAGTGATCATTGTCGTACATGTAGTAGTTCATGATTAACAATGGTAAATGTTATGATCATTCATATATTTGATAATAGTGGCTTGAACTCTATCACCGAAGAAAATGTGATAATACGAGTAATATCACCACAACTCTTCTACAACCAACACTTCTGAACTTTCTCATGAATCAAGTAAATTGAGGAAGTGAAGATTTTCACAGTTCTCTTGATATATGTACATATCAAATAGAGGTGTAGACTTTAGGGGGAGTCTCAACATAAGTGTGTTGTACTCTTTTTCCTTAAACCAAGTTTTATTTTTTCAATTGGATTTTGTTATTTGACAAGGTTTTAACGAGGCAACAATGAAACACCATTTTACCCTTTGATTTGGCATAAGAGGGAGTGTTTAAGGAAAAACACAATTAGTGTGCCTTCGTCAATAAGTAACTGATGCAGGACAATTTAGGTATTTGTTATCTTTATGTATTATGAAAACATGTATTTGATATCCTATGTAAAGGGAGTGTTTGATAAATAAGAAAAACCTATTTTATATCGTCTCCTTCATCTTTCCTTTATGTCTTATTCTTATGATTTTCCTTTCACACATATCTTATTCATATTATAATAATCAACTCCTAAAATGCACAAAATTCAACAACTTGTTAGTCGCTTAAGGTTGAGATGAATTCTGTCAATTTAGCATTTATGATTAATTAGTACACGCAATTGCCAAAATTATAATCACTTATGATTTTTATTTATTAATGGGCAATATTTATGATATTGGGACATTAACCAAGATAATTTTGGACTTATAGTAAAAAAATTATAACATATAGTGAGAAATTTTTTGATAAAGTATTCGTACATATAGTAAGAAAATTCTTTGCAATTTTTTTTTTAAATTAAAAAAATTGAAAAATATTTTCCGACAACTTAGAGGATTTTCCTACCGATCGACGGCCGCCACAAGCGGCATCAAAGTCTGTCCTAATATATTATTATTATTATTGATATTACATTTTTTTTTATTTTCATAATTTTATACTCTTTAACAAAATAAAAGAATATTTTACTTAAAATTGAATTTAAAATTAATCGTTAAATAAACATTTGTTGGAGGGGCTGGTTAAGAATTTCACCTATCCAAATCTGGGTATATTTACACAAGTTTTTATCACTATTATCACTTTGGCTCTTTTACAACATACATATTACATACCAGTCCACCATTATTAATAATCCTTCTTCTTTCTTTCCTCCTTAAACCCTAAGCCCTGAAAGTCCGTGTTTTGCACCACCACCGCCACCATGCCCACAGTCGCTGACGGCGGAGAGAAAGCCGCCGCATTGGAGGCGTTGCACCGGTTAAAATCCACGGAACCGCCTCTCTACCTTACGCCGTCCCCGGAGCTCTCAAAAGCGGCTCGATTAGCCTCGGAATATTTATTCTCCTCTCTCAGCCCTCACGCTCCTAAATCTCCGTTTACTCACCTCTTGACTGAAGGGTTTGATGTCGAGCAGATATGGCAGCAAATCGACCTTCAGACGCAGCCCCTGCTCTCCTCCCTCCGCCGTCATGTTAGAAATTTCGAGAAGAATCCAGACGAAATCGAAAAGCAATTCAATTTGGATACAGCTGGAAAAGCGGAGAAGGAGCGTGATTATGGGGGAAATGAACGAAACGAGGTCGTAGAAAGTGAAAGTGAAGATTTAGATGATGAGGAGGATGAAGAAGAAGAAGACGAAGAGGATGAAGATGGAGAGATGGAGAATGAGGAGAGAGAAATTTTGAATGGGGTAGATGATAAGTTTTTTAAAATGAAGGAATTGGAGGCGCTAATTGCAGATGACGAAGAGAGAAAGTATGGACTAAAGGAAGAGAAGAAAAATAAGAGGAAGAGAGATAAAACTGCAGATGAGGGCGAGGAGAGTGAAGATGAAGAAGGCGATGAAGACGAGGAAGATGGTGATGATGAAGAGGAGGATGACGAGGTATGAATTAGCATAATCTTTAGGGGATTGAGATAATAAACAACGGATTGGGTTTGATTTTGCTTAATGGGAATGTCGGATTGTTCTACTGTAATGTGATTGTAATGGAATATGTTTGAGTTAATATTTTGTTTTTGTGGAAATGGCAGCTTGATCTTATGGGGCTTGACGATGATAATGAAGAAGGATGGGAAAATGCTAGGTCTGCTTAATTACTCTTGCTTTAATTAACTCTCTTTTGCCTCTGTTTTTCATGGTTATTAATGATATTATTTGTAATATTACCTTTACTTCATAGCAAGAATTTACATCATGCAAGTAATTTGACTGAATGTGTTTCTTTGTCTGGTTTCTTGGTTTATATAAATTTCAACGTGTAAATGATATCATATCGTTCTGTCTGCGGATTCAGATATGAAGACTTTTTTGTTCGTAAGAAAAGTGTCCAAACGAGAAAGCCTAAACAATTTGGTGGATCAGATGACATGGATATGGATGAATATCAGGATGACGATGACGATGACACTAAGGTTGTCTCACAACCTGATGGTCTACATGTAGTTGTTCATTATATTGCTCCATTGTTCGTATCAATTGGTCAACTTATTCGTCTCTTTTCCGGTTCTTTTAATTTTCTGTAGAGCAAACAGAGTCTTTTTAGCAATGAGAAAGAGCAAGCAGAACTTCATTCTCGGGTAGAAGAAATAGAGAAAGCAAACTTGGAACCAAATATGCAGGGCGAGGTGATATTTATTAACTTCCATTTTATTCTTCCTAATCACCTTTATTTATTTGTCCTTTTTCGTGTTATTTTAACCATCTAGTGAAAAAACAAACAGGGTCTTTCTACCCATGAAAAAGAGCTAGCGAGGCTTCATTCTGAGATAAAGAATATGGAGAAAGCAAACATTGAACCAAAGTCATGGGATATGCAGGGAGAGGTGATATTTTATTAACTTGCTTTTTTTTTCTTTTCTTCCCTAGTATAACCCTATGATTATATAGGTCATTGATTTTCTTCTGGACGTTCTTTGCTTTTGAATAATGCCAGGTAACTGCTGCTAAAAGACCCAAAAATAGTGCTTTGGAAGTTGATCTAGATTTCGAGCATAATGTGCGACCTGCTCCAGTAATCACGGAAGAGGTTACTGCATCCCTTGAGGAATTAATTCAGAAACGTATACTTGAGGTATATTCATTGTTTATGCAGCACTTTTTTAGTTGTATTGTTTCTCATGTATTAAAAAAAATGGTTGATTTTTCCATTCTTTTTTCCCCCCAAGTCTACCTTACAAATTGTGTAGTATTATCAACTAGCTCGCTATTGTCATGTTAGCTATATTTCAAAATCGTTTGATTTTGAATTAGCATTTGGGTTTTCTTCTAACTGTCTGCCTATGAAAATGAAGTTCATGGATATTAATCTCTCTCTCTCTCTCTCTCTCTCTCTCTCTCTCTCTCTCTCTCTGTGTGTGTGTGTGTGTGTGTGTGTGTGTGTGTGTCATGCATTTTCAATAATTGAAGTCAAATCAATGTTGCGTACTTGTAATTTCTCTGAAAGCTTTGACCATTCCTGTTATTCTGTCTTATATGATATATTATTGTACTTTGTTCATCACGTTCTATACCCGCGTGTTTCATTGTTTCAAGTGAATAAACGTTACGTTGTGTACCATCTACAGGGACGATTTGATGATAACCAGAAGCCACCTACATTATTGGCCAAGGCACCAAGAGAGAAAAATGAGTTGGTAAATATTATCTCTCACTTCTACTTTTTATCCTCCAATTATGTTTTGTTCTAATTAAATCAACTTCGGTATGTGCAGGATGAGAATAAGAGCAAAAAGGGCCTTGCTGAAATTTATGAGGTGGGTGTTTTCAGTTTGCAAGGGGTTTGAATTATTTTCGCGTGATTCTATTATTTTCTCATCTTACAGTGGCGAGTTATAATTTGACCTTGTGATCATGTGAGCATTTTTTCCTTCTCTATCATCTATTACAAATACCAATTAACACCCCCAAATTTTAATGCAGGACGAGTATGCTCAGAAGAATGGCCTCGTATCAGCTGCATTGTCTTTCTCTGATGAACAAAAGAAAGAAGTGAGTACATAACTTATACTTCTATTTTGTTAAGTTAAAGAATTTCAACATATGGTGGTATAAAAACTTACCTTTGATGGTCCTGTTCACTAAACTATAGCCTTTAGGTTATTCTATAAAACATATTTAGCTTGTTATGTACTAATCATGTCTACTTTTTTTTTTTAATTCTCAGGCAAGTACGCTTTTTAAGAATCTATGTTTGAAATTGGATTCTTTATCTCATTTCCACTTCACACCCAAACCGGTAATGCTTCTTGGATTTATTCCGATTTTCTCAACTTTTGAAAATCTTTTCAAATATTATTGTTATTTAATCAACTTGAACAGGTTATTGAGGATATGTCCATACAAGCAAATGTTCCTGCTCTAGCAATGGAAGAGGTAAATAATCGGCTCATCAGACTTCAATTTTTTAATTAATTAATGAATATATCGAGTTAACTTTTGTATTACGTTTTCTGTTTATAGATTGCGCCTTTAGCGGTCTCTGATGCAGCTATGCTCGCTCCTGAAGAAGTGTTTTCTGGCAAAGGAGACATTAAAGAAGAAACAGAGCTGACAAAGGCAGAGAGGAAGAGGAGAAGAGCTAACAAGAAACGAAAATTTAAAGGTGAAACTAAGATATCAATTCATTAGTAAAATATTTCCACACCTGGGCATTATTTGCATTTGGGATAGTTAAAAAATTCTAGAGGTTTTTGAAAATTACCAAAAAAAAGTAAGGTTTAATTCAATGTTAAATAGAAGGGGGTAACTGTAATATTTTTAACTAAGGAGGGTTTTTAATAATTTGTTTATGAAGGGCAACATGTAATATTGATTTCTGCGTAAATCTGTCATAAAACCCAAACCTTAGTTTTTTTTTTTTGTTTCTTTTTTGGTTGTTATAACTTTACTTTTTTCCTTTGGTACTTAAGATATAGAAAGATACGATTAACTGACAAACTGAGTTGATCTATCATGCCGCCAGATTTTTCGGTGCTACTTGAAAAATGGAGCAGAAAACACATGCTCCAATTTGGTGGATAATCCTTTTAGTATTTTACAGTCAATTCCATCAATGAACTTTGGTTATAAGTTATTTTGGTACACTGTTGCTCAAACTTTGGATATTTTTTATTGGAAACTGTGCCTCCTAAATCAGGGAGGAACCCTTGCCATATTAATACATGCAAGTGTCTGAGATTTTTTCTTGATTAGATTTTAATGTATTACTACTCAATTAACTTTGTGTAGTTCGTTTTTATTTCATATGCTTTTTTTCCTTTGAGATCATTATCATGTTTTTGAATCAATTACAGCTGCGTCTGCTAAAAAGATGGCGATGAAGCCACAGCAAACTGTATTGACAAACCATGGCGATGGTAATTTAGTAATTCATGATATATTTTTTGTTCTTTATTTTGTTTTGTTTTATTTTATCTGGTTTTCGAAGTTATAATTTTGGATCTGAAAATCAAAATCTAATTAATTGCTGTTGCTGGATAAATTTCCAGGTAACGAGGACTCAAAAGTGGCATAACTATTCTTGAACCAGATTTTTTCCTGACCTTCCACCAACAGTGCCCGTCTCTCGACTTTCAAGTTTTGACTTTTTTAAGTCCGCGTCTCAAATGTTCAACAGGGAGAGAAAAAAAGAAGAGATTTTCGCGCGAAATGAGCTTTGATTCGTTGAGTCCGTTTTAATTGATTTGTACTATATTTTCTTGGTTTGTACTATAAGACATTCGTGCCAGTCTTGAATTGTCCATTTTAATTTTAATTTTTTTATAATTTTTGATAACGACACACACTAGTATACAACCTTAATGTACTCCAACAGTAATCTTATAAATCTGGGGTT
The DNA here is from genome assembly GCA_014905375.1 of Phtheirospermum japonicum. Lineage (NCBI taxonomy): Eukaryota > Viridiplantae > Streptophyta > Magnoliopsida > Lamiales > Orobanchaceae > Phtheirospermum > Phtheirospermum japonicum. Next base: position 522,229 of record BMAC01000014.1, on the reverse strand, counting down.
CTTGAGATGTCCTTTTAAACTTATTATTAGCCAACATTATCAAAATTCAAGTGTACTTGGATTTAATCAGGCTGTTCTCTTTACCTTATTTGTGGACAATAACCTCTATTTTGAAGAATTTATTGCTACCAGTATATTGATATTTACTGACAATAATCAGTTTCGATTTCATCATTGATTTTTATCTATTTCCACTTTGGCCGCTTTGAGTTCACCGTATCTTAGATTTTAAACATCTCAAGTTTTTACTTTTTTTAAAGAATTTATTTAATTTTTCTAATTGTACACTTTATATAGATGATAATTGTAATTGTAACTGTAAAATATAATTGGAACTTTCTGTAATTGGGATGGGATTTTAAATTTTCCTCTGAAAAGCTTGGAACACTTCCACATTCACAATAAAATCCTGAAAAGCAAAACAAAAACAATACAAATACCTCTAAAGTCAGCCAAATCTTGTTAAACAAAACCACAATTGCCTCCCAAGAAAAAGAGAGAAAAACCTATAAACAAGTCACTCAAGATTCTTCGAACATAAACATTGTGAATAAAGAAAAAGAAAAGGAGTCCCTTAATAATTAACATAATCTAAACATTTACACAACATCCACAAGCAAAGTATCCTTTATCTCTTCCTTTCTTTCAAAAACACACCATTGCACTTCCAAATCCTTCATTTTTGCACCCATGGCTTACTACCTCTTAGCCACCCTCTTCATTTCATTACATGCATCTTTTCCCTTAGTCCATAGCTCCGGCCACGCTAGCACATGCCGATCGTTCTGTGGAAATGTGACGGTTGATTACCCTTTTGCCCTCCGACCGGGATGCGGCCATCAAGGCTTCCGAGACCTCTTGTTTTGCATCAACGACGTCTTGATGCTCCACATTAGCTCCGGCTCATATCGTGTCCTCGACATAGACTACGCCTACGAATCCCTCGTTCTACACGACCCTCACATGTCCACTTGTGACTCCCTTGTTTTAGGCCGCCGGGGAAACGGGTTCGTCGTCGAGGCTTGGCGGGCCCCGTACTTGAACCCGACTCCCGACAATGTATTCATGCTACTAGGCTGCTCGGCCCAATCCCCACTCTTCCAGGGCTTTCCGGGGAAGCATTTGCCGTGTAGGAATGTTTCGGGCCTAGGCTGCGAGGAGTATTACGGGTGCCCGGCATGGGACGTAATCGACCCGAGGCGGGGAAGGCCCGTTTACAGATCGGGCCCTCCTGATTGTTGTGCAATGCCGTATGAGGCAATCAAGAGTGTGAACCTTTCAAGGCTTGATTGTCAGGGATATAGCAGTGCTTATAGCCTGGCGCCGGTGAAAGTGAGCGGGCCGGGCCAATGGGCTTACGGGATCCAAGTGAAGTATTCTGCGCCAGGGAATGAGAGCTTTTGTCGGGCCTGTGAAGCCACTGGTGGATCTTGTGGTTATGATACTGATGTAAAAAGTGATTTGTGCATGTGCGGGAGCTGGAACTCGACTTCTAACTGTGATTCAGGTAATGAAATGTACCTATTGCTATTATTACCATTTATGTATCTTTTGAGTTGTCTTTGTGATAATTTTAATTTTCTTGAAATATTTCTCTTGCACTGAAATTTTAACAAAGGCTGTGTATTGCAGTCCATTCAGGTGCATTCAACACAAGCAAATGGTCTTCAGAGTTGGAATTAATTGGTAATATATTGATTTAGATTTTCATCTTTCTTTCTTTTTTCTTAAATTTATCCACTACTTGCATATATTTTTAATGGCAATTCACTTTTATTCCTCGTTAGTAAAAATACAAAAAAGAATGGGAACTATTTATAAAGAATGTTAATTTTTATCTTTAAAATTCAGAATTAATAAGCAAGGGCCTAATTGATGTCTTTGAAACTTATGGTGCAGGATTCTTAATCAGCACAATTGTTTGGAGGAGTCTCATTACACTTGGATAGGAACCGAGCAAATTTTTTTTTTTTTTTTTTTTTAAATGTATTCCATTCGTATTTTTATAAGATGTGTGCACATTTTGGAGGGAGATTGTTTGCAAATATCATAAATTTTTCTTTACTAGTTGACAGAATATGGCTCAGTTATTTCTCGAAGAACATTGAAATATATTCTGGAATGTCCTAGATTTTTTTTTGAGTTATACGAAATTAATTTGGGTGCATTTTGATTTGACCCAATAATTCAATAAATACTTTTTTATTACGACTATTTTGACAATTTGCATTTTAAACTTTTATTTTTTTTACAAAATACCCATTATACTGTACGAATTTTGCACTTAACCTTCTAAATTCTCATTTTTGGTGAAACTTTTGGTTGAATCTCACTCGTGTGACATGCACGCTTACATATAAGGGGTAAAACTGACTTTCAATCTTTTATTGATGACTCATGCTCAAAACAATGGCACGTGAGCACTCGTGTAATATGTTAAAATAATGTTCACATTATTATATGTATACACGTAGGACTTGGAATCTACGTAGTGCTCACGTGCCATTGTTTTGAGTCGGAGTCATGAAGAGGAGATGGAAAGTCAATTTTACCCTTTATATGTTAGCGTGCATGTCACATGAGTGAAATCCGGCTAGAATTCCACAAAAAACGGAAGTTCAGGAGGTTAAGTACAAAATTCATACAGTTTAGGAGATAGTTTACATGAAAAAAAAATAAATTTAAGAGGCAAAGTATCAAAATGAACATAGTTCAGGAGGTAAAAAAACTTCTCAATTATAGTTTTATTTCAAATTTGACATGAGGTATAATTACAAAAATTAAAGGCAAATAAATACTCCTGCCCGATAGATCGCCTAACCCATACCCGAACCATATCCTGATCCGAACAAAACAACTTTTTAGTTATCTTTAATATTTGTATTTACCAAGCAAATACCTCTTCTCGATATTGTAATAATTTGTAAGAGAAATAAATATCGTCTTCCAGGTTATACTTTTTTCGTCATGTTCGATTTGTTATAATTTTTTTTTACAAAAATTGACTTTAACATTTTTACTGTAATATTTACATTCGCAAGAAAAAAATAATTTTATTTTCTATTTTCTCAATAAAAATTAAATGTTACTTTACTAGTTTTACTTTTATTTTTATTATTTCACACTTTTAATACTTCTACATAAAAATATATTATGGTCACTTGATACCTATTACTATAATATCAATCATATTTTAATTTTCGTGAAATGATCGATCCTAAAATGAGATGAAGTAATTTTTTCTTTAAAATTGTTATTTAATGCCAAAATGAAACTTTGTTCCCATTTAATCATTATAATTTGTTTCGTCCTATTTAGGCCAAAATGAAACTTTCGTCCTATAATTGAAAACTTTTTTTAAAATTGGGTACTTATGTATTTTCCCCTTTTGTTATGCCGACAATAAGCCCACTTTTAGGAAAGTGGGCTTCTAAGGCGTAGTCCAATTGAATTACTAGCACACGGCCCAATTGATGAGGATCTATAATTAGGGTTTTCTACTTTTCTTCATCCAAACCCCACAAACCGTAACGCTTCCTCTGTTTCTCGCAGCAATCAGGTATTTTCCTTATCTCTATCAGTGTATTACATGTATAGTTGTGTATGTATGTATCTATAGTGTGTGTGTGTGTTCGTGCAAGAGGGTTTTCGCGACTTGTAGTTTTGGATAGCGTTTGATGTATGTAACTTATTTCAAAAAGTCAGGCTTTTGGATCCGGATTTATTGCTTTTAAGGAGCATTTGATATTTAGCTTCTTAAAGTTTGATTTTTTATTTCTTTTTGCTCGATTGATTGGATGCAGTTTGTATTTATTTATTTTTTGGTGATAATTTGATGCAGATTTCCTCATTAGCAGAGCACCGAGAAGTTTATTGTCGATTTATCAGAGAAAATGTCGAAATTTTGGACTCAGGTCTGTGAGCTATCAATTGAATTAGCATCTCGTATTTCAAGATCAAGTTTTTTCTAATTTCTGTTCTTGTTAAACCCGTTCTCATTTTGATTCCTTAAGCCCGGATTTCTGCTTTGTATTCTGCTTGTATTTATTTGCGTCAACCTGGATTCCGGACTGAGACCTCAATTATTGTCATGTTGTTCCTCTTGGAGATTGTGTTTATCCAATTGGCCTTATTTCCACTTTTTCACCTATTGTGATGGTCATAGTCCAATAAATTGCAATTGGGAGAATGTGATCTGTTTCCCAAATCCACGAGTCTTATATTATATGATATTCTATTAGTTTTATTATTATTGTTATTATTATTATTATTATCATTATTATTATTGTTATTATTATTAATTTAATTATTTTTTTATTATTGGGTGTAGGGTGGTGACAGTGGCACTGACGAGGAAGAGAGTGACGAGTATGACGAGCAGGAAGAAACCGCGGCCGCGGAGCCCACCCCTGGAACTTCTGCAAGCAGATATATTCTTCATGGCAAGGGCAATAGCGACAGTGATGATTCCGATGCTGAGAAGCGCGTTGTCCGTCGCGTCAAGGACAAGCGCTTCGACGAGATGGTCGCAACCGTTGATCAGATGAGAAACGCAATGAAGATCAATGACTGGGTCAGCCTGCAAGAAAGCTTCGAGAAGATCAACAAGCAGCTTGGCAAGGTCATGCGGGTTACCGAGTCTGACAAAGCCCCTAATCTCTACATTAAGGCGCTTGTCTCGTTGGAGGACTTTCTGAATCAGGCCTTGTCCAATAAGGAAGCCAAGAAGAAAATGAGCAGCAGCAATGCCAAGGCCTTGAATTCAATGAAACAGAAGCTGAAGAAGAACAATAAGCTGTACGAGGATCTGATTAACCAGTGCAGGGAGAAGCCTGAGCTTTTTGAGGAGAAAGTCGAGGAAGAGCCCGAGCCCGACGATGATGAGACTGAAGATGAATCAGTTAATAGTGAAGTTGAATCCAATCCTGAATCCGATGAGAGTGAAGAAGAGGATCCTAGAAAGGACGACTCTGGGCCCGGATGGGAGAAAATGCTGAGCAAGAAAGACAAGATGATGGATAAGCAGTTCAAGGACCCGAGCCAAATCACGTGGGACATTGTGAACAAGAAGTTCAAAGAGATTGTTTCTGCCAGGGGTAAAAAGGGTACTGGAAGAATGGAGTTGGTCGAGCAGCTCACTTTCTTGACACGTGTCGCCAAGACGCCTGCCCAGAAGCTCGAAATTCTTTTCAGTGTCATCTCTGCGCAATTTGATGTTAATCCAGGTCTGAGCGGACACATGCCAATCAATGTGTGGAAACAGTGTGTGCAGAATTTGCTCCTCATTCTGGATATTCTAACCCAGTACCCAAATATCGTGGTTGATGATATGATTGAACCTGACGAGAATGAAACCCAAAAGGGCACCGACTTCAGTGGTACGATTAGGATTTGGGGTAATTTGGTGGCCTTTCTCGAAAGGGTAGATGTTGAATATTTTAAGAGCCTTCAGGTTATCGACCCACACACCCGTGAGTATGTCGAGAGGCTTAAGGATGAGCCGAAGTTTTTAGTTCTTGCTCAGAATGTCCAGGAATATCTTGAACGGGCTGGCGATCACAAGGGTGCTTCGAAGGTAGCTCTTAAACGAGTCGAGCTCGTATACTATAAGCCTCAGGAGGTTTATGATGCTATGAGGAAATTGGCTGAGCAGGACAATGCAGAAGAGATCGGGGAGGAAAATAAGGCTGTAGAGGAAGGTCGGGGCCCACCGGCTTTTGTTGCAACGCCTGAGCTCGTACCCCGTAGACCTACTTTCCCTGAAAATAGCAGGGCGTTGATGGATATTCTTGTTTCTCTCATTTACAAGTATGGTGACGAACGAACTAAGGCTCGTGCGATGCTTTGTGATATATACCATCATGCTATCTTGGATGAGTTCTCCACATCTCGTGACTTGTTGCTTATGAGTCACCTTCAGGATAACGTGCAGCACATGGATATCTCTACACAGATACTTTTCAACAGGGCCATGGCGCAGCTTGGTTTATGCGCATTCAGGGTGGGACTTGTTACTGAAGGACATAGTTGCCTAGCTGAGCTGTATTCAGCAGGCAGGGTGAAGGAGTTGCTGGCTCAAGGTGTCTCGCAGAGCAGATATCATGAGAAGACTCCTGAACAGGTATTGCCTTTTTTTTTTTTTTTTGAGCGACACGTTTCTTTATTTGTTATGGAGACCAGTGTTATGAAATTTGTCAAAGCTTTGCGATGTTTGCTCTGATTTGTAAGTAATGTAGGTCTCCATTTAGTTGTCTAAGACCTGTTAGATTATGTATGATTTTTTAGGGATAATTATAAAAGTTACCCCAGAGGTTTGACCTAATTACAGAAAACCCCAGTTATTTTTTTTAATTACAGATGCCTCTTTAAGGTTGGCATCTTCTCAACAAATTCCCCTTATTCACCATGCAATTTATAAAAGAGAAACAAATATCAATGGGGTTTTGTAATTTTGAAAGCCAGAATGCGTTTTTTGTAATTTAGATTAGACCTCAGGGGATTTTTTTTTGTTACCATGAGTGAAATAGTGTAAATTAGGTCTATTGCTGCTTAAATTTTCAGTAAAATGTTTGCTGTGGGAAGCTTGTTCTATTAGTCGTTTCACAGCCTAAATCTGGATCTGCTTAACAACATCAAAGCTTTAATAAGTTTTCTGATAAATAAATATGCATGACTTTTTTCAACCTTCACCCCTTGTGTATTTTTTATGGGTAAATATATGAATTACCCTAGAGCTTTGACCTAATTACTGAAAAACTAGTTATATTTTAAAATTACAAATACCTCCTTTAAGTTTACAAACACCTCCTTAAGGTTTTCATTTGTCTAAACAAATATGCCCCTATTTGAGTGTGCAATTCGTAAAAGAGAAAAAAGCATCAATTGAGTGTTTGTAGTTTTAAAAGTTTTTTTTTTGGGTAGTGAACCTAATGTTATCTTTTGGTAAATACGAGTAAAATAGTGATTGGCATAAGTGTAATTTGGTCTATTGCTTTTAAAATTCTCAGTAAGAAGTTTTATGGGATTCTGGTTGTTCTATTAAGTGATAGGCCTATTAGCATGTATCAGACTTGAAAGGTTTCTGATAATTAATTCGCAGGAGCGGCTAGAGAGAAGGCGCCAGATGCCTTACCACATGCACATAAACCTGGAGCTTCTCGAAGCCGTCCACCTCAGCTGTGCTATGCTTCTCGAGGTCCCCAACATGGCTGCTAACGTGCACGATGCCAAGCGCAAGGTCATAAGCAAGAACTTCCGGAGGCTGCTCGAGGTCAGCGAGCGCCAGACCTTCACCGGCCCACCTGAGAACGTCCGTGACCATGTGATGGCCGCCACCCGGGCCCTCAGGCAGGGAGATTTTGAGAAGGCTTTTTCGGTGATCAATTCACTCGATGTGTGGAGGCTCCTTCGGAACAAGGACCACGTCCTCGGGATGCTCAAGGCTAAGATTAAAGAAGAGGCTCTGAGGACCTATCTATTCACCTACTCGCCTTCCTACGATTCGATCAGCCTCGACCACCTGTCGAAGATGTTTGACCTCTCGGACGCCCAGACACGCAGCGTCGTGAGCAAGATGATGATCAACGAGGAGCTCCACGCGAGCTGGGACCAGCCGACGGGGTGCATCGTGTTCCACGAGGTCGAGCACACCAGATTGCAGGCGCTGGCGTTCCAGCTGACTGAGAAGCTTGCGATTCTTGCTGACACTAACGAAAGGGCGATCGAGGCCCGTATTGGTGGGGGATTGGAGGGTGGTCTCCCGATGAGGCGCAAGGACGGGCAGGATTATGCTGGCGCGGCGGCCTCTGGCGGTGGTGGTGGGAGGTGGCAGGATTTCTCGTTTTCACAGGGTCGGCAAGGGAGCAGCGGTGGGAGGCAGGGTGGGTATAATGCCGGTGGCGGCAGAGGGTCGGGATATGGCGGTGGTGGTGGTTATGGGAGAGATCGGCAGGGACGGTCAGGCCGTTACCAAGGTTCGAGGAATCAAGATGGTCCGGGCCGGGCTTACCAGACGGGGTTGTCTGCTAGGGGCGGCCAGATGGACGGTTCGACCCGGATGGTTAACCTGAACACCGGAGTTCGTACTTAGTGAGAGTAAGTGAAATTTGTTTTGTTTTATTTTGTTTTATTTTGTTTTCTCTCTTTTTTATCCTCTGTTTTGGTATTGAATTGCCATCAGTTTGTTATTTTGGGATAATTTGACTGTTGTACAACAGATAGACCTGAGTGTCTTTGCTCTGTTCTAATTTATGAATAATTTTTGACATGGTGTATTGTTTTTGATGGTGATGCAAAATGTTTTTGTAATGTGTGTGAGCATTAATTTGGTATCTTGTTATTATCGGCCTTAACATTTTTTGTTTCTCAAATTGATTGAGAAATTATAAATTCCACTCTTGAGGCTATTTGTGTTTAATTTATGGGTGAACTGTAAAAACTATTCAGGAGAATCACTGCTAATTACTAAAAGAAAACAATTATTTGAATGGTGTTTGGTCCATTAAGCCTGCAGCCATCTTTCTTTTGTGTTGTATCTTTGAAGTGTGTTATTTCTTATATACCTCTATTTATATAAGACAATATTATACAACATAAAACAATTTAGTTGTTTAATTTCTCATATACACCTATTTATATAAGAAAATTAAGGTAAGAATAATTTTACCTTAATTTATATAATGTTGTGGTTTGGTGATTGATTTTTTTTATTTTTTTTTAAAATGGGATTCCATGTTTTGGGACGAAAGAAATAATAATATTCTATTATTAAATAATCTATTATTATGGGACAGAGGTAGTGATAAATTATTACATGCACCCTATATCATTTTGCTGCTTAGATGTACCTTATAAAAATATATTATTATTATTTAGTTATACGTGATAATATTGAAAGGATAACAGTATCTACAAAGCCGATTTAAAGAGATTATTAAACTTAAAAAATACACGTTAACTAAAATTATTGAAATAAGTAAAGTCGATAAAAATGTAAAATGTATAATATTCATAATTAATCAAAACTGAACACAAGATATATACATACAATTCTATACAATAAATTATGTTTTATTTCAATATTGATAGAAGTTAAATGTAGTATTTAAAGACAAATTTAAATACAAAAAATACACATAAATTAAAAATATTGAAATAAATATTATCGAAACTGAAAAATGTATCATGAATAATATTCATAATTAATAAACTGAATACAAAATATATACATAAAAGTTTTTATAATATTCTGTTTTATTTATATTCTTTCCAAAAAGTGAAAACACACTTCAATTAATAACAGCAAATCGAATATAACAAATTCAGTAACAAAAAAAATAATTCAATTAGCCCAAACATATTATTACCTTTATAGACTTTTGCACGATTTGCAAAATCATAATCGGAGGTTCCACGGAAAGATTGCTTTCAAAAGTCAAAATTTGATCAACGTATTCGCCCCAAAGAGTACAACTAATTCGACGACCACTATAATGCAAAACGATAACAAATGCTGATTTTTATTTCCTATACAAATACAAAAGCAAACGAACAAATAATATATGTAATAATACTGATGCAAAATGTTGTAATTGAAACTTACATTAAATCCTCGAGAATAATCTCAATCAATCGCGCTCGTCGTCCATCCATTAATTCTTTGTCCTGGGGGTAATGAATTTCGAATACTTTTCTAATTATATCTACAATAAGAAATTAAATTAAATTAAATTAAATTAGTTCTAAAAAAACCGAGAAATTGTATATATTTTTAACTGTGCAAAAAATATAAAGAAACTACCCAAACAATATGGTCTCGTCAACTCTTTTAACGGCAGTAAGTGTTGAAAAAGTACGAAAAATCAAATATGTAATTGAGAAAATCATCATTCACGTCGACCAAAAGCGTTTTAGCATGGAAAACAATTGTGTATTTGGTCATCGTAGTACGGAATTTGCTTGTGTTGTTTTCTACGTAATAAGTTCGAATCACGTAAACGCGACCCTCAACAATTTGCTTTTCGAACAATTTGACATTGATCTTCTTTATATTCGTCCTCCATGTTTTAAAATAATTAGAACAATTTAGTCAATTTAATACATAAATCGAATAATTAGTAGACGATTCGAACCTATATTTATATATATATATATATATATATATATATATATATATATATATATATATATCTACCCTATATATTAATGCAAAATCCTCTTATCATATGTGTCTGCTTCTCATGCTTCGTTAGCTTTGGAAAAACATTTGGTACTTCGTTGTCATCCGAGCCTAATATTAACCTAATTTATTATTTTTTTCTTTTTATATATTTACCTACTTTAATACTTTCCTAATATTATATTTTGCCTAATTCAATAATTTTCTTTTATTACATCTTACCTACTATAATACTTTTCCTAATATTATATTTTGCCTAATTCAATAATTTTCTTTTATTACATCTTACCTACTATAATACTTTATTTAACATATTCTATCCAATTCAATATCTTACTTTTATTCTTCTAATATAAAAATAAAAAAAATTATATCTAATTAGGAAAAACATATATAAGTTGAATTAATTTTTATTTATAATATGAGTTATATAAAGTTATTACCAAAGGAAAATAAATATAAAAATATAAACTTAAAGTTTTTTTTATCTAATCCCAATTTATAAATTGAAGATAATATTAAAAATATATATGCAAAACTATTGTTACACCAAACAAAAAATAAAAACAAAGTGAAAATAAAAAAGATAACGTAATACTAATACTAAATTATTATGCTTAGAAAAATAAATATTAAATATATTCTAAATCTTCTTATCTAATTCAAATATAATGCATTGATACAAATATATTATATATCTGCACGAACAAATTAGTATCTTACGCAGAAAAAAAATTAAAATAATATTACATATACTACAAGTTAGATGCACGACATTTTTTCAATAGAATTATCGGTGTCTTATAAATTTAATATTTTATATCACATATTCACATGTGACACGCGGGTGTTGTATATTTTACATTTATATTCTAAATCTTTTTATCTAATTCAAATATAATGCATTGATACATATATATATTATATATCTGCACGAACAAATTAGTATCTTACGCATAAAATAAAGAAATTAAAATAATATTACATATACTACAAGTTAGATACACGATATTTTTTCAATAGAATTATACGTGTCTTATAAATTTAATATTTTATATCACATATTCCACACGTATATTTTACATTTATATTCTAAATCTTTTTATCTAATTCAAATATAATGCATTGATACATATATACTTTATATATGCACGAACAAATTAGTATCTTACGCAGAAAAAAGAAGAAATTAAAATAATATTACATATACTACAAGTTAGATGCACGACATTTTTTCAATAGAATTATCAGTGTCTTATAAATTTAATATTTTATATCACATATTCACATGTAACACGCGAGTGTTGTATATATTATATTTTT
>BMAC01000014.1:494992-510704 GCA_014905375.1 Phtheirospermum japonicum | reverse complement strand
GTTTTTCATGATTCAAAGGTAAAATACTTGGTTCCCAATATTTATTATTATTATTATTATTATTATTATATATTATATATATATATATATATATATATATATATATATATACTAGTTTAATACCCGTGTATTACACGGGGTTTATTAAAAGATAAATATAAAAAATATTTGCGATAATTACAAATTTTTATGTAAAATGAGAAATTCAAATGATGTATTCTCAACTCTTGCCTTGTACATGTTTAATTTATTTATTAATTATTATAATTATTAAATTTTTATTTTCATGCTTAGATTCAATTCGTTAATAATTTATTTACATACTTATAAAAATTCAAAAGAAGTCACATTCTAAACCCGTGCCTAATCTCTACTTATTAATTATTATTACGTTATTTTGTATTTTAATGTTTAGATTAAATTCGTTAATAATATTACTTATATACTTTGAAAACTTAAACGGATGTCATACTCTCAACTCGTGTCGCATTGTATCGATGTCTAATCAATATTTAATAATAACGGGGAAACCCGCATAAAATTGAGTTTGAATATTACATATACTACAAGTTAGATGCACGACATTTTTTCAATAGAATTATCAGTGTCTTATAAATTTAATATTTTATATCACATATTCACATGTAACACGCGAGTGTTGTATATATTATATTTTTTTAAACTCAATTTTATGCGGGTTTTCCCGTTATTATTAAATATTCATTAGATATCGATACAATGCGACACGAGTTGAGAGTATGACATCCGTTTAAGTTTTCAAAGTATATAAGTAATATTATTAACGAATTTAATCTAAACATTAAAATAAAAAATAACGTAATAATAATTAATAAGTAGAGATTAGGCATGGTTTTAGAATGTGACTTCTTTTGAATTTTTATAAGTATGTAAATAAATTGTTAACGAATTGAATCTAAGCATGAAAATAAAAATTTAATAATTATAATAATTAATAAATAAATTAAACATGTACAAGGCAAGAGTTGAGAATACATCATTTGAATTTCTCATTTTACATAAAATTTTGTAATTATCGCAAATATTTTTTATATTTATCTTTTAATAAACCCCGTGTGATACACGGGTATTAAACTAGTATATATATATATATATATATATATATATATATATATATAATAATAATAATAATAATAATAATAATAATAATAAATATTGGGAACCAATATTTACCTTTGAATCATGAAAAACGATTTACATGGAAGTCTTTTGTTCCTTATCATCAAATTTAGACCCACCAAAAATTCGAGCAACTCTAAGCTTAAGTGTTTTTTTTATTCATTCGCTCGATGTCTTTGATGGTCCAAATAAATGAGGCATCGTTTCGAAAATTCATCCGCCCAAGTTTTGAAAATAGAGAAAACACACACACATATTCGGGTGAGGATTTGAAATTTATTTGCAAATAATAGGAAACTATATTCATAGGGAGAATGAGTAGAAATCCTAGAGATTCAAGTTTTGAGATTCTGTTAACCCCGAAAAGATATGATTTCGTATCCCCTCATTATAGATAATGTATCTAATTTTAATTTTTTGTAAATTTTTTATTTGTCGATTTTAAAACTAAAAAATCGATCTGTTGCATTTTTCACAAATTAGATGTCTTTAATTAGGCAAACAAATCGAATGCAGTCTGATTTTTTAAAAAATATGATTCCGACTTTAGTATATCAGAATTATTTAATATTTTTTGTTGATTTTATTTTTTAAAAATCGATTTGCTGCATTTTAATTAGATTGCAAACAAATAGTATGAAATTTGATTTTCAGAATTATTCAGTATTGAATAAAAGAATCTGATGTACTGTATTTTCTTTGATTATGATTCTATATTTCATCGGTTTTTTATTGGTTGATTTTATTTTTCAAAAAATGATCTGCTGTAAATTTCATAAATTAAATGTCTTTAATTAGGCAAACAAATTATATGAAATCTGATTTTTTAGAATTATTCAATATTGAATAAAAATCTAATGTAACTGTATTAGAGTGATTTTAGGCACACAAATCGTATGAATAAAAAATCTGATTTACTAATTCTACAAGTGAATCAGATTAAACCAACTATCGATTTTTTTAAACAAAATTGTTGTGGAAAATATCAGATTTCTTAGAGTTTAATTATGCAAGGAGATCAATATTTGTTCATTCCGATATGTTTTGATGTTTTATTATTTTTTGTCAAATTAGTTATATTTGGGGCACGTAATTTATTTACTTATGATGTCTTACTTTGTTTTTTATCTCCCGATTTTTCTTAGGGCCTGTAATTTAAATTTATTTTCATGCTTTATTTTTCTTTATTCGGGGCATGTAATTAAATTTATTTCTATGGTTGCTTTTATTATGCTTGTTTTATCTATTATTTCAATTCAAAATACCAAAAAATACAGTTTATCTTTAATCAAAATCCGAACACTTGACCATTATATAAAATTTTTTTATTATTGTAATCACTAATTAGATGATAGGAAAACTGATTTTAAAACCTAATAATCGTATATATATATATATATATATATATATATATATATATATATATATATATATATATATATATATATATATTTAATAATTTTGAAATTGTGAGTTTTGAGCAGTTAAAGATTCAATTTATGTGGCTCATAAATTTGTAATTTTGAGATTTCAAAAAAATTGATTTTTCACAAATCTGAATTCAGAGTTTCAAAAAATTCAAAAATTTTTGGTCACAGATTCGAGAATTTAAGCAATCATATCCTAATTTGTAGACATAATATCCGAAATTCAGCTACTCCTATTAACCTTTTAAAAACAAACGACTGCAATTTGAAACTCATGTTGAAAAGTCAACAATTGTGTGTTGTGAAATTTAAAGTAGGGGAAAAAAATTGAAAAGTCAACCTCTACGCCAAAAAAGTTTCTTTTTGGAAAAAGAAAATAGTTTTAGAGGGAACCAAAACAATTGTCTCATATATCCAGTACTGTTATTATATATATAAATAAGAAACTGTGTCCAATTTTTTGTTGGATTGTGGAGTTTGAAGTATTGTACATCAAACTCTCGTTCTTTACGATCCAACTAGGGCTTTAGGGAGCTGCGCATAAAACTGTAGTTAGAACTTTCTTGTTATAAATACCACATTAATGTAATTGTAATTCTATTACAAAAATTATAACCGAATATTCTGGCTTGGCAGCGGCTCAAATATTATCAGAATCTCTTTCTAACGAACTTTACAAACAATTTTATGTATCGTTCTTTAATTTATCAAATTTCCCTTCCATGGTATTGTATAAATTACTAACACGTTTTAATATTGCAACTACAATTGCAAAATATGAGACCAAAAATATCAATTCTAGTAATGTGAAACCAAAAATGCAATATCTTCGTAATAGTATAGAAGTACATTTCATATCATGGCCCCTTTTGATTTTCCAGTCTAGATGGAAAAAATGAGTACTTTTTTGAATTTCAAGGTTGACAATCATTTTTTCTTGGTACTGTTTGCAAACGCTCCCATGCAAAATGATTCTGATTGTGATTTCTTTTAACCTAATTTGAACCAAGTTGTTAATGTATAGTATTATTATTTAGGGGTCAGTGGCAAATCAACATGCCACCAACCTGATACTTTGTTTTAACCTCATTAATTAATACGCCAATAATTTAAAATTAACATAATTAATTAACCCCCAATCATGTTTCAAAAAGCTCGACTTCTTAATCTTATCACATTCCTAATAGTACAAGACAACTACACAGTACACTAAAAAAAAAAGAAAAAAAAAGGAAAAAAATAAAAATGGCTTATGCTGCTTTGATTTCTCTTAAACAGACAATACAACGTTTCGTAAATTCGCATATTTTGATTGTTCCCTCAGTATTTGTTTCCTTACAAGAATTGCAATCCAGAAGCTTCCTCACAAGAAGATCAGGAAAAGAGCTTTTGTCCGAAATAACAGATTTTGCATTTTTTGAAGTTGAGTCCTTGCAACAAATTCTCAAGGACATTAACAGCAGCGAGAAATTAAACGCTTTGGATGGACAAATCAGAGAGGCGGCATACGTATTTGAAGATATACTCGAATCCCATTTGTCGGCTCAGTTCATTTTACAATCCGATCAACGCCTTGGAGATTTTGATTCCTCCTTAGACTTACAGGTACATTGTAAATGAATCAAGTTAGTTTTTGAGCATTTTGGTTTATTTTGATTATTTTGGTTTTTTTTTTTTTTGGAAATACTTATCATGGAAAGCTTTAGATATTAATACTGAGCTCAAGACTTTTAGCACCTATATATGTCAGAGTTGAGTATCGAATAATTTGTTTTGATTTTCAACCCTACCTGCAGAAACTAAAACAAGATATTGACTCCTTCACCGAGACAGCGAAGATGATGAAGAAGGAGTTGATTTATGAATTAGACAACCCTTTGCCACAAAATTATGATCATATTTGTGATTTTATAGATGTTTCATCAATAATTGATTTTTCTAAAAAGGAGACAAAGATGGTTGGAGTATCTGATCATCTTAGAGATATCGAAAGTCTGGTTTCTAATTGGTGGTCCTCGAAAGTCCAAACGATCTCACTCGTTGGGATGGCTGGGATCGGTAAGACAACTCTTGCTAAAGAAGTTTTTGAAGACCCGTCGATTTTGAGACTGTTGATGTATCGTGGGTTTCAATGTCGTGCTTTTGTCACGATAGGCCCGAATTACCGATTAAGAGAAGTTATGCTAAGTATTCTATCTCAAGTGGATCGTGACAGTAGTATAATGCAAGCACAAGTATATATATATGATGATGAATTAGCCGAGCACTTGAAAGAAAGTTTGCTTCATCGGCGATACTTTATTGTGTTGGACGATGTATGGAGCGAGCAAGTTTGGGATGACTTAAAGGGGTTATTTCCGGAAATAAATAATGGAAGCCGAATCTTGCTCACCACTAGGTTAGAGGAAGTAGCACGAGCTTCAAGCAACGAGGAATTTGCTATCTTGAAAATGTGCTTGTTGAATAAAGAAGAAAGTTGGAAGCTTCTTCGTGAGAAAGTGTTTGATGACAAGTCAGCGTGCCCTTCTCAACTCGAGAAAGCCGGAAGGAAAATTGCCGAGAATTGTGATGGTCTTCCTATTCTAATCGTCACGGTTGCTAAAATCCTACAGAAAGCCGAGAAGACCCTAGAGTATTGGAACAAGGTAGCGGAGAAAGAAAATTTGGTTTTCGATGATGCGTATGATCAAATATCCGACGTACTATATCCTAGCTACATGTATTTACCTCAACGTTTAAAAGCGTGCTTTCTCTATATGGGAGCTTTTCCTCAAAAGTATGAGATTCCGCGCTCTAAGCTCTTGAGCTTGTGGGTTGCCGAGGGATTTCTCGAACCGGATCGTTGCGAAACCGTCGAATGTTTTGCGGAGAAGTGTTTGGAGGGACTTGTTTCACGAAATCTTGTAATAGCCCACAAAACTAACTTTAGTGGTCGGATTAAAACTTGCAGCCTACATTCCGTCTTCTGGCGACTCTGTAATGTCGAAGCCAGCAAGAACAAGTTTTCTCATGTCGCAAAAAGTTGCGCTGATGGTTTAGTGGGAGCGATAAAAAGCCAACGTCGTCTGTGCATCCACAACAACATTTTATTTGGGATCAAAGATGTGCATAAATCGATGGCGTCCATTGTAAATGCTCGTACTCTCATATGTAGCGGTCCACATCATCAATATCCAGTACCAATATGTTTTGGTTTGAGGTTGCTCCGAGTATTGGATGCTCTTACAATCTGTTTCTACGAGTTTCCAATGGATGTATCGAAACTAGTTCAGTTAAGGTACCTTGCCCTCACTTATAACGGAATCATCCATTCTTCGATCTCCAAACTTCGGAAACTTCAGTTCTTGATTGTCCGTCGACATATGGGCACGAGATCGTCTTCTACAACCCTATCGTATTTGCCGATCGAGATTTGGAATATGGAGGAATTAAAGCATATTCAAATCACGGGGAGCGACTTACTAGATCCTCGCGGCGCTCTCTTACCTAACCTTTTAACACTTTTAGACGTGAGCGCTCGGAGTTGTACCGAGGATGTTCTTTTAAGGATTCCTAATTTATTGAAACTAGGAGTCCGAATCGAACTGTCGCCTAGTCATCATGACGACGAACCGCTTTGGTGGTTCGATCGTCTTTCACATCTCCGTAAAGTAAAATCACTCAAATGCGTCGTTGTGAATCCCACGTTGAGATCGAACGTCGCCCCCCGGTTTTCTCATTCACTAAAGCTCCCTTCATCTCTTGTGAAGCTAACTTTGAGTGGGTTTGGGTTTGCATGGAAGTGTATGGAAGTGATTGCTAATTTGCGGATGCTTCAAGTGCTCAAATTGCAGTTTTACGCGTTCAGTGGTCCAAAATGGGAAAGTTATGATTATGGATTTTATAGTCTTGATGTTCTTGTAATTGAAGACGCTGATTTGGTGCATTGGAGAGTTGAACATGAAGGATGCATCCCACGTCTAAAGCTTCTGATTATTAGACATTGCTACAGATTAGAAGAGATCCCCATGGAAATTGGACGGTCTCTTGAGAAGATTGAAATAGTTGACAGCAACTCTTTAGCTGTGACTTGTGCAAAGGACATTGAAAAGGATCAACGGCGCAAAGGAGCTCATTTCCTGGAAGTTATTGTCCAATCTTCAAAGGATTAAAATTGTAAGTTAATCGGTTTGAATTAGATTTTAATGTAAAGAAAGTGTGCGCGTGTGTGAATTATACCATGCACTCGATACACAATGCATGATACACTCGGTTTCCATTTAATGTTTTGTGTGATGGATATGAATATTATGAAAATTATGTTATATGTATGATAAATATGAATGTTCGATGATTGTGAATCTGTGTGATGAATATGTGTATTTTATATATAATTTTTTATTGAGATAAATGAAAATTGTGTTGCATATCTACGTTATTTGTGATAAATAAATATATTTTGTGCGATAAACATCGATGTTTGTACAGTGAATATGACTTGATAAATATACATCATCCTGGACAAAAAGATTACAATCCAGTTATAAAAGCTTCAATTCAAATTAAAGATAATCATGGCTTGAGAATAACCTCTCATGAATCATGACAAGGCGACACCTCGAGAGATGTTAATTTGGCATGTTTTAACAAGGGCTCTTTTCGGCCCAAACAGTAAAGCCCAATAGCAATAGTTTGCATTTCTACCTAAAATTATGTTGGGCTTTAATTAATAGCATAACACCACATTTCCTCGAGAATGATCATAAACTTCAAGTTCTTGTTGGCAAACATCTGCAATAAAAAAAGTGTCCAGCAATACAAATAGCAAAACGTGATCAACAAACAACCATCAAGATTGCTATATCAAACAGCATCCAACAAACAACAATACTAAAAAAAACTCTTAAAAAAAAAAAAGGAAACAAAAATCGAAAAACATTAAAATGCCTGGACAACAAGAACACAACATCAAAAACACTAGAACAAAATAGAGGCTATGATTGTCCCAGCAATCAGTGATAGATACTAAAATGCAGCAAAAATATTTGCTTAACTGAAAAATATACTGTCCGGGCGATCTAGCTAACGAGCCGTTTCTTAGACCTGGGCAGTACCTTCAGTAAACTTAGGATCCTCGCATCTGTACTTTCCATCGGGCCCGATTCCAAATCCCCTCGGGTCGGCAAATACATTCTCCAGCAACTGACTACGGGCCGGAACCGGACTTGCATCGGCGAACTCGACAGACTCTTCAACGATTTCATCAATTTTATTCTCTATGGTCTTCAACTCTACTTCACTTGCCAATTTGTTTTCAATCATATATTTCTTTAGTCCAGTGATCGGGTCTCTTGTGGCGTAATGGGCCTTCTCAGCTGCCAAAGTACAAACATTAATTATAATATGGACGTTTTTCAATTATTGTACATAATTGGAATGGAAGAACAAACACTTGAAGATACAAGTATTTCAAGTTTACGATGACTATTGATAAATGATATTACTCAGAAGCAAGCAAAGGATAATAACTACAAAGTCGATATTTGTTAGTATGTTTTATGGTTTTCTTCTATAAGTAACTTAGAAAAGAAAAAACATAAATCTCAAGATAAACATAATAGAGCTTATTACATATCACGGGCACCAAATTTGTCAAAGCATTTAATTACATTATCTATAGAATCAAATTTTCTATATGTTACAACATATAAGAAAACACACAAACACACTACTATCTCAATAGGTCAAAGCTAGCAAAACTTACCCAGGGAAATGAACTATCATAATCACAGAGAAATTACAAAAACTATCCGAGATTTAGTCTAATTACCAAAAAAAAAATTAATAATTAAAAAAAAATCCAGTTATTATCAAAATTACAAATACCCCGTTAAGGCATTACAAACAACTCATATAGTTTTGCACCCATCTCTCGAGAATGCAATTTAAAATGTCAAAGGGTATATTCGATATTGGATGAAAACATTGTTGGTTTTTTTTGTGTTTTATTTGTCTGTGTTAATTTATTTATTTTTATTAATATGCTACATCCCAAGGGTAGTTTTGTACTTGACCATAATCCATACGAAAAAACAAAGAACTCCCTGTAAGCACGACACACATTCATTATCAAGTAACAAATTAAAACTTTTACTGAACACCACAAGCAAACAATAAAAATGAGTACGAGAAAGGCAAACGCAATTCAAATCACTCACCAGGGTCACGCAACTCATCGGGATCAGCCAAAGAGTGTCCTCTAAACCTATACGTCTCACATTCAACCAAAGTCGGGCCTTCGCCTCGTCTAGCCCGGTCCACAGCCTCCTTCGCCACCTCCCTAACCTTCAAAACATCCATCCCATCAACATGGACACCCGGCATCCCAAATGCGGTTCCCTTCTTCCAAATCTGCGGATCCGACGTCGACCTCAAGTGAGACATCCCAATAGCCCACAAATTATTCTCAACAACAAACACGATCGGAAGCTTCCAGAGCGCGGCCATGTTCAAACACTCGAAGAACTGGCCATTATTACAAGTCCCGTCCCCGAAAAAGGCTAAAGTCACCTCATCACAATCCTCCTTCAACACTTCACGTTTGTACTTGCTAGTAAAAGCGGCCCCTGTCGCAACAGGAATGCCTTCTCCTATGAAAGCAAAGCCGCCGAGCACGTTGTGCTCTTTGGAGAACATGTGCATCGAGCCGCCTTGGCCTCGGCAGCAACCGGTTGTCTTGCCGAAGAGCTCGCTCATGACCTGGCGGGCCGGGACGCCTTTGCTCAGTGCATGGACATGGTCGCGATAAGTGCTGACGATGCAGTCTTCTCGTTTCAAGAGCTTGATGAAGCCAGTCGATACGGCTTCTTGGCCATTGTAGAGATGAACGAACCCAAACATTTTGCCTCTGTAGTACATCTGGGCACACATGTCCTCGAAGGCTCTTCCTAAGTACATGTCCTCGTATAATACTAATCCTTCTTCTTTTGTGATCAACTGCATGCAAAAACGTTTTCAATTTATTGTTTATACCTTTATGGCCAAGAATCTTTGAAGCTAGTCTATGTTTTATTTTTACATAAGTTAAATGCAGTAATTTTTAAACAATTATCTGAAATTTTGAAATAATTCCAAACATGCTTAAGAGAAAATTATATAAATAAAAAATCCCTGATTTCCAGACTCTGATTACAAGAGCACAAGCACATAAGATTGCAGCAACTTTTAATATAATCAGCTCGATGTACAAAAAAACTCAAGACAAGATTAGGGGGGGAAATCTCCTCATTTGCAGACTCAAACTAGAAGAAAGAGCACGAGCAAATCAATGACAATAACATAAAGAACATTAATCAAAAAAGAAAAGGCATACCAGACCTACTCAATCAAACTCAGCAGCGTGGACAAAAAATAAAAATGAAATTGCCCTTTTTCTAAACGAAAAAAATAAAAATTACCAGATTGGAAACAGGGGAGCTGGATTTGAGCTTCTTTTCCTTAACGACGTCCGATGAGACAGCTACGACGGTGGCAGATCGGCGGGTGACAGGCCAAACGGCCTTGTTGACAGAAATTAGCTTCTTGCTCAGAGATTGGGACCCAAGGAAAGAGGATGGGCTCAAATTTTTAGAGCAAGCATCAGACTTTTCGGCAGATCTAATCGAGAGAGGATTGTGGATGATTCTGGGCGTCGCTGAACAAGCCATTTTCGCCTCAGGAAGATAAACCCAAACAAAATTAGGAACAAATTCGATGCAAAAAAAAAAGACCAAATGGGTCTCAGGAAAAAGAAAGAGAGAGAGAAGGTAATGGATGAATGAATCAATCAATGGAAGAAAGAAACAACGAAATTAATAGGGGAAGAGGCGAAGGGGCGGAGAATACAAGAGAGTGTGTGGGGAAATAACCGTCACAAGAGAGTGCTGTGTCATGTGTGTGTGAGAGAGTGTATTTTTGTTTTGGCATTTTTTTTTTCTCTGTAAAAAATAAATAAAAATAAAAATGACAATAATAATAAGAATAAAACTGAATTTCGTCGTACAAGCAGCTTTTAATTACATGTATGAATGAAATAAAGATGGTTGTCAGCTACATTTTCCTCCACATTGATGATAGTAATAAATAAAAGAATAGGTGGGAGCAGTGAGAAATTAGGTTATTTTTCAGCAACTAATTGCTAACAAACTTTCATGTTTTCTACTCCATTTAAGTACATCTAAAAATCAACTATACAAGTTATAAATACACATTTAACATCCAATAGAGTGAAATAGAAAGTGATATATAGAAATTTGAAAAAATAATAAAAAAATTGAAATGTAAAAATAAATTAGAACCCAATTAATTGACGTTCAAGTAGTAGATGGAATATGATGCACGGACACTTCATTTTTTACCCCCGGGACGAGTCGGACACTCCGAGACACGGACACGCGCCCGACACGTGTCCTATTATTATTATTATTATTTTTTGACAGGGGACACGGCTCGAACACGGCGGGGCATAGGGGACACGGCCAGGACACGGCCCCGACACGTTTTTTCATTTTTTTTTATTTTAATTCCAAAAATTTTATTTTTTTATTTTTTTTAATTTAATATTATTTTTTATTTTATTTGGGATTTTATAAATTATTGTGAATGAGTTTGTAATTATTTTAGATGATTTATTAGAAATAAAAATTATTATAATTTAATATTTATAAGAAATAAATATATTAATAATTATTTATATTTTAAACGTGTTCGAGCCGTGTCCTATATTTTTAAATATAAGCGTGTCTTCATCTCCGAGTCGTATCCCGTGTTCGTTCAACTTAGGATGGAACCTAACCGAAGTCTGTCCCATTTGATCCAAACATATTTGCAAACACTTGATGGCGAAAAAAACAAAGAAAAAATAAATAAAATTATACAATGGATTTCAAGTCATTGGAAGATTATTTTTGGAGTCATTTCAAATTATTTCAAACCAATGTTAATTTGGAGTCATTTGAAATCCTTCCAAAATCCCCCATCCAAAATGTGCGCTTAAAACCTACAAACAAGATTCAAGTCCCAAATTACATATGCATTTATACTCTTTTTTTCATATTATTTACAATAAAATTGGCCACCAGCCAATCATCACCACGAACCAAAAGAAACAACACCTCGAGAAATAAAAACACCGGAATGCAATGGATGGATATCGCCCTAAATCATCGCCTTTTCTGTCGAAATCCTCTATAAGTGCTCAAGGTAAACCCTAATCCAAAAAGGGGTTCAGCAAATTCGCCAAACAAAGGGGGTAAAATGTTTCCATGCTCTTCGACCACGTATCTTGAAAAAACTTGGCACTATATAAAATTCGCCCTCTTCAGAAACCTGGTTGTTCTGAAATACCACGGCCATATTAATTCGACAAAATCCAAGTATAACTCCAAAAAACACCCTTGCAAATCCTTCATTTTTCGCCTAGTTAAGTCATTGTATTCCACATTTTTTATATCTGCCAAGGGCTCCAATATGTCTTCTTTCAGCTTCCCATGAACAATGTAATTATGTACCAGCAAGTAGTAGATGGGCACATTTTTAACTACTTGGACTGTCTGCTTGAAGCTGAATGCATAGAGCCCACACATCGCTCGAAACGTCTTTATGTAGAGAGCAACGATCAATGGTCCAAGAATCCATAGGGGCATTAATTCTTTCGACACTTTCGAGCCATATAAAAGGTTGATTGCAGAGTACAGAGGCATGCTGCAAACACAACATATGACAAGTCAACTAACAATTATTTATACATTTTGTGTAATAGGAAGAGCAAATTTTATGTCGATCCTAATGGATCAAAACAACAAATTTAATATAAGAATTATGTACGCTCATCTTTTAGTCGTGCCTCACAACTAAAAAATAAAATTAAAACTTGGAGAGAGAAATAACGTAGGTAAAATATGGGTTTAATTAAGCCCCTTTTCTCTGATCCAAGTTATTAGGGATAGTTATAACAACTATCCCTGAGGTTTTGCCTAATTACACTTGGACGAGAAGGGCTTTCAGTAGCGCCCAACGAATCTAAGCCTCAGCCAGGCTTGGTCAGAATAGGCGAGACACTTATGTTTCAGAATTCCAAATTCCCCCCTTAAAGTGTTACAAACACTCACTTGAGGTTTGTATCAACCTAACAAATGCCCTCTTCATGACAGTGCAAATTGTAAAAAGAAAAGTCAAATGTCGAGGTGGTATGTTTTATAAGTAACCCGAATTATTAAGCAACAAAACATATGATAGTAGTATGTGTACTTTGTGAACACCAAAACTGAAGTCCAATTAAGGCCATTGAAATTTAATTGAGGCAAGCCACAACAAAAACAATAAGCACAAAGATTCAACCAGTACTAGCAAATCATCTTGAGGATCCAACAGAACCACAAATTGTTCCGTATACAAATATCAAAACCCATAGTCAACTTTTTTGCTTCCACTCTTAAGATTTAGTGTCTCTTAGTTTTCTCAAAAGACAAGGAGCAGCCCACACAAACATGTGTCTTTGAGAAGAGAATTGCACTTTTGGTCTCACGGGATTGAGACCCTGACATTTTTGACCCCAGAATTTATAATTTTAATCCCAATATAAAAAAATCTGAGCGAAAACATTCCATAAGAATCAATTGTTGCATGTTTTGTCTCACAAGTGCAAGAAAATCTTTTGGTGAGAAGAAATTGATTTTTTTTTCTTTTTTGAAATTGGACTGAAATTGTCAGATGCTCAATCTCTTAGGACCAAGCGTGTGTGTGTGTGTGTGTGTGTGTGAGAGAGAGAGAGTTTGAATGATGAGACTTACAATACTAACAAAGGTAACTTTATCGTTGCATCCAGACCAAGAAAATTGCACCAAACTGCATTCAGCATAATTCCACATCTTTCTCGCTTAGTGTTTTGTATTTCTGATGTTATTGATGAAGAAGGTTCTTCAATAACTTCCTCCACTGGCTGCGTTTGCGATGGCATACGCAGTAACATCAACCAGTTCTTAAATAAATCATGTATAGCCATGAACCTGGTTGTTGTTGTTTCATCCGATGCTGTGTAACGAGTTGGAACAACATTATTCTGTACATTCGAATTCTCCACCACCGAAGATTCTTCACTCCTATTTTGTGAATAAGAAACTTTATCATCATTTTTTAGGGACTTTGTGCCATTAGCTATACCGTTAGTATCATCGTATTGTCTGCTTCCTTTGAAAGCTGATATTTTAGATAATTTTGACTTCGGTCCAAGGACAAAAGATGCTCCTATACTGAAAATAAGCTATTTGATCAGTTTTAGGGTAAAAAAAAAAAGGATATGACAGGATTCAAAATTGAAACAGAGTTATAGGTGAATTACAAAAAGCCTACGAAGAAAATTTTGAAAGATATCATTATGTGTAGAGAGCCTTTAAGTTTCATGAAGTCAACAAACTTAATATAGCTGCATTGATGCCAAGAGAACATTCGCTAAATCAATATTTTACCCCCCCCAAAAAAAGGTTAAAGTACTTTGATCTTGAGAGATTACAACTATTTGTACTACCATTATATGATAAAAACAATAAATGATTGGATTCGCTAGAAATGGAATGATGGTCCGCATAAGTCAAATGCACATATAAATTCTTAAAATTCTAAAATATCCTTAGCATGAATTTAAAGTTATAAATGCACAAAGCTTTCACCTCGAGCACAATCTGCATTTCAAGGAGATTGATCTATCTTCTGTCCAATCTGCATGGAACGTAGGTAAATAATGTTTTAACTTGCTCCTTCTGCTCCACGATGAAGGCTCGAAAGGCAAAGTGCTACAAGATCCCTAAAAAATCAATTGCCTCACATTTAAAGTACGCAAAACATAACACCCACTGGTGATTCAGTAAAGTAAATGAAATTGAATAAAGCGAAACTTGAAAAAAGAAAAGGTATGTTTTAATTTTGAATTATAAGTAGTATCCTCCATAGATAAATCATATAATAACCCAAAGCTTTCCATCTAATAATAATAAATCTACAATCATTTTACATACAAAATAACCCAACCCCATAAAATAAAGAAATAAAAGAGCTTCATATCTTTAGCATGATAAATACGAACAGTCATTATTACCTTAAAATGTTGTGTTGCCAATGCCATCGTCTACACCGCATTTACACTAACATATCAAACTGAACCTATTTGCTCCAATAACTGTAATAACCTTGAAAAGAAAACCTTCAGCTTGTTTTTCACCAAGTGACATATAAGCCAATCAATGTATTCATGAACTGAAAGCATAAAACCAAAGATTATAAAATTCCTAGACCTCTTCAAAACGCGATCTCAGAATATAAATAGAATCGAAAAAAAAAAAGTAAAAAAATTTAAACTTGCGGAGGACAATTGGGAAGCAGTAATTCCAAAAATTATCATCACCCAACCAAAAACTGATATCTTGCTAACTATTTCAACCAATTTACACAGGTTCCCACAACATCCGCAAACACATACGTGCCCACACAGTAAGAACGTCTAGATATACGCATATACATATAGACACGTGTTGTGCCCGTGTTATACCTATAGATACAGAGAGCGCAAGAAAGAACGAGCTTACGATGAACTCTGAGGCGGCGGAATGTGATGATCAATTCTAGAATTTTCTGCCTCGTTTGCGGATATATAGTTCTTATCTCATAGGCAAGTAGCAGAAAGAAGAGGATACTGGGGTACAGAAGAAAGTGGAAATCCGTCCGTATTATTATTTTAAACTATTAAAATAATATAAAAATTAAGATACACATATATGACGTATTGATATGTGTGGTGTATGTAAGTATATACACATATATATACATAAAATAAAGGGGAAATTCCCGATCAGTACCAAATCAAAACTTCTCTTTACCGTTTAGTTACTTTAAAATATTTTATCTCATTAAGGCCAAGTTAATTTTATTAATTAATAATTATAAATAAAAACTGGCTGTATTACTCCTAAACAAAATTCTAGAACATGAATTCGAGGCTTTTCCAACAAAATTCTAAAAATTGCGTGAATTATAATGGGGAAATTGTGTGAATTGTAATGTCAAATTTTATGAAATTCTAAAAATTCATAGAAACATGTATGAAATTCTTAAAAAAA
>BMAC01000014.1:441189-473089 GCA_014905375.1 Phtheirospermum japonicum | reverse complement strand
TCACATTTTTCTGAAAATATTTTGAAAACTTAAATAAAATCCCGTGACACCCTATCACGTTTTTTAAAAATAAATTTGAAAACCCGCTATTGGAGGGACAAAACCTCCCGCCGGCGCCGTCACCCACACGTCAACATCCGACGGTATATACAACCAACAACACCAATGATAATATTAAATCAACCAACAACCAGCAACAACAATGACAATATTATATATAAACAAAATTAAACCCCGGCCGATCACCACGGCCTCCCATGCATGAACAATATATATACAATTTTTTTTAAACCCCGGCCGATCACCACGGCCTCCCATGCATGAACAATATATATACAATATAATGGGTGAATAAACACTAAATTTGAAAGCAAACCCTAATAATCTAATGATAAACCCTAATACAAGATTACTTCTAGTTAGGTAGATTCTGAAGTAGACACGTTGTCTAAACAGAGCCACACAGCACTCGAATACAGGTCATCGCTTTCCTCGACCACCCTCACCATGTCTGCTCCAAAAATCAACCGGCTCCTTGCTAGCATGGTGACTAAAAACAGACGTCTATATCGACTGTATCTACTGCTGAATTATAGATGTTTGGAGCCGACATGGGGAGGGTGTTTGAGGAGGACAAACTCTGTACGGGTGTTGTGTGCGCTCTGTATAGACAAGTATACTGCAGAATCTACACAAGCTTATTTAATCCTAAAATGGCCCCTAATTAATTGATTTTCCTTTTTTGAACTCTAATTAATTGGTTATTCGTAATTTGAATCCTAATTATGTATTTATTACTAAATTGGATCCTAATTATGTAATTATATACAAAAAAATTTAAACCCTAATTAATTGATTATGGATCACTCTTTCCAGAATTGATGTTGAGGATTTTGCAATGGTGTCATATTAATAGCCAATTTTCTTAGACTTGTTTGCACCTAAATGCTCTTGTAATTATTTATTGTTTTTTGTTTTTGTTTTTTTGATTTTTTATGTTGTGTACCTTTTATTAGGGTTGGGTTTTGATTCCCTCCTTTCTCTCTTTTGAAAAAAAAGACTTGATAGTATCATTTTGTAATGATTGTAAAAACTACCATTGAAATTTGGCCAATTTACAAARAAATCAACTAACTTTGAATATTATAAAATGATTCTCGATATTATATTTATTTTATATTTTGAATCAAACGTCATGCTAACGAAAATTGATGAAGTTATAAAATATTTTTACAATTACACTCCATGATTTTTTTGAAAATTGCATACAATCGTAACTTCGATTCCCGTTACATACAAATAGTAAGGWAAAAAGTTAGGCTATTTTTAATATTTTAAAAAATTGAATTGTGTTAAATATTGTAAGTATCCCATATTATTTTGACTAAAAATCTTCATAACAAAATAGCGACACACATTAACAAAACACAATTCCAATTACAACAACGACAACAAAAAAAAACAGGCGTCAAACTCAAAATTTCCCAAACATTTGTTTTGAATGAAACCTACATTTTCCACCATAATTACATAAAAAAAAAGTGATCCATAATTACAAAAAATATTTTGAACCCTAATTATGTAATTGTTACTAAATTGACCCTAATTAAAACTAATCCTAAAACTAACCCTAATTATAAATTAACCCTAAAGTTATTTCTAAAACTAACCCTAAATTGAACCCCAATTCTAAAATTAACCATAAAACCTAAATTAAAACCCTAAATTGATCTATAATTACAAATTAAAAACAAAATTAATACATAAAAATAATATAAAATAATAAAAAAAATAAAAAATAATAAAAAATAATAACAGAAAATAGAAAAAAAAAGGAAAACTTACATTTGCAGGGCGACGGTGGAGGTAGACGGTGGTGGTGGACCTTGGGCTCGGCTGCGGTGCGGCGGGCTTCGGAGCGGGGCTGCGGCGCGGCGGGATTCGGAGCGGGCTGCGGCGCGGCGGGCGACGATTTTTTTTTTTTTTGGAGTGCAGCTGAAAGTGAGGCGGAGAAGGAAAGACCGCGTCGTTTTTAGGTTAATATGCTGACGGCCAATAGCCGTCAGGATAGGCGAAATATTTTTTTTAATTAAATAATATATTCTGACGGTCAAAACCGTCAGGATTAGCGAACCTCTTTTTTTTTTTTTAATTCAGTATTATATCCTGACGGTCAAGGCCGTCAGGATCCTGACGGCCAGACCCGCCAGCGATGTCAATTTTATACACTGACGGGTATGGCCGTCAGTATAATTAAGCGGGAGGCACTCCCGCTCTTTCCCTGGCGGGTTACTGGCGGGCTTCTTTGCTGACGGCTCTGGCCGTCAGCATATCCGCCGGCAATGTCAGGCTGCCAGGAAAGCCGTCAGCATTGCTGGCGGCTTGACGGCCGCCAGAATTCCGCCAGAACTGCCGAATTTTTTTGTAGCGACTCTTTTTATCTCTCGTACTCATCATCAATTCTATCTTCAAATTCTCTTTTTATATATAGGCTAGTTTATCCCCCGTGCGTTGCACTAGCATTTATATTAATGAGTAATCTTATGGAATAATTGAATATTATTAATTTTCAATTATTTAAAATAATTAAATGAGTGATTATATATGTAGAGTTAAGCAATATATATATAAATACACAACACACACACACACACACACACACACACATATATATATATATATATATATATATATATATATATATATATATATATATATATATATATATATGGGTGAGTTCCAATAAGAACCCTCCCTTATTTGCGAACCTAATTATATGTCAGCAGTGTTTTTATTATACAATTACAGTGTATTATTACATAATACTAATGCTTTTCATCAAATAAGGAAAATACAAAAATCTAATCCATCCTTTTAATTAGATTTGAGGCCTATAATTGACCTTAAATTCACAAATAAGGATATGGTTCTCATTTGAACCTAATCATATATATATGGAAATGACTACGGTGCCGTGTAGGCACCATGCCCCACCCCTCCTGCATTTACATCCATTGATCTACCATTATTCATAACCAGCTTTTGATCCAATGGTTCTGATTAAGTGAAGAATGGTTATTTCACGGCACCGTAGAAGTCTCATATATATATATATATATATATATATATATATATATATATATATATATATATATATATATATATATATATATATATAATTAGGTTCAAATGAGAACCACGTTCCTATATGTGAACTTAGGGTCAATTATGGGCCATAGATCTAATTAAATGGATGGATCAGATTTTTTGTGTATTTTCTTATTTAATTAAAAGTATTAGGATTGTATAATAAAAGCACTAGTTCTCAAGTTCGCATATAATAACATGGTTCCATTTGAACCCACCCCTATATATATACCAAAAACCACGCAAGATTCACTAAACCTCAACAATCCAAACCACATATATGCAAACACAACACACACAAAATCAAAGGAAGTGCAAATGCTTATTAACAGTGATGTCACCATCGAGGCTCTGAAGCATCTTATCCATGCATTTAAGTCCGATCGAGGTTCGGCAACATGCCCAAATAACCATTACATCCACTCCGATCAAAACCTGCACCGGTGAGGAATTAGTCATCGCCACAATCTCAGCCGGAACAACGCCTTAGGCCCTCACTCCCTAAATGTCGTCTTATCGTAAGCTAGCCCAGCCTCCTCGGCTATCCCAAACGAGCCTAGCCAAACCTTGGCCCCCTGTCCGGTGGAATCCCTAATTTCCTGCGAAGCAAATTCCCTAATTTCTCTTCTATTTACACATGATGTTCGCTACTCCGTCGTTGTTGCCGTCAACTACCTCTATCGTCTGGTTATATTTAAAAAAATCAAAATTGTAGCGAAAAGAACAAGAAATGAGTGACCCAATAAGCAAAAATGTCTTTTTATTTTGTGCTTATTGATCAATCTCCCATATAATTTTATATTATGTAAACTAATCATATATAAGGAAAATTCTACAGTACATTCAATGTACCATACCCCATGTATTTAAAGTCATTGATCTATTTTACTATATAAAACTAAAATGATTTAACGATTATAATTATACGAGGAATGGTACATTAAAAGTAATGTATAACTTCCCCATATATAAAGGTTGATATCAACAAAAAAATACAATAAAAATACCAACTCCAAATTACAACATATTCAAATTCACTAAAAGTAATGTATAACTTCCCCATATATAGAGGTTGATATCAACAAAAAAATACAATAAAAATACCAACTCCAAATTACAACATATTCGAATTCACGTGTTTATTCCACTTAATACCGGTAATAAAATGTTAAGATTCTAGTTACTAGCAAATATTTTATAAAATAATGTGGTTTGATACGAAAGTTCGAAGAAATAAACAAAAAGAAGAAAAGTTTAAATTAAAAAAAAAAAAAAAAAAACAACTTCAAGGGGTGCAATTAATAATCCCATTTTTGGGTTTTATCTAGAGAATTATTTTTTGAGGTTTTTCTTATATTTAAAAAAAAAAAAAAGAAAATTATCCCCTCTGTTTTCTACCACCAAACTTTCCAATAGTAAGAGTTCAAAATAAAAAACACCCCAATGTATGCTACATTTTACTCCACCAGGCCCGAAAATTGCAAGATTCCTACAAGGCAACAAATAATGGAATGAAAGCTACACATTGTAGGTTTCTACCTCATCCTTCGTCCTGCCCTAAAGAACGAGCATCTGACCACCAAAATACACAGAATGCTAACGTTATAAATTGCAATCACAATACAGCGTATTTGAATCAAATACAATTATATAAAATGGGTTATCGCACCATCAGTTTTCCTGCATCTAACACAAACACATCCCTCAAAACGGTGTGCCCTAAACCTGGCCCCTCCTAATCCTGCTCAATCCCCGTGTCACCAGTCAAAACAGATAAAACTACTTTCTACTTGAAATATATAAGATTATATATCTAATCAAGCAAATACAATGAGTTTGCAGGACAGCACATCTAATACTCAAAATCCACTTTTCTCGATCACTCCCAACCAGATGAGTCCACATGGGCTGCGGGCCCACTTTGACGTCTGTTAAAATTTCCGCCCCGTCTGGACTGACCCTGGCCCCTTTCCCTGTGTCTTTTGTCCGTACTATCAGCTCCATCAGCTGGCTCCTCAACTCTTTCGGGCCTGTTACCCTTAAACGGGCCAACTGGCTGGTACTCGTAGTGCAAATTCTGCCTCTGTCTATTATCCCGAAATGGGGGTGCATTATGTGGTCTGTTGTCGTGCCCTGAAGCCCACTCTCCACGAGGTTCATGGCCTCTGCCAGAACGATTGCTTTGCCTGTTGTTTCTCCTAGATCCGGATTGGACATTACGCTCGAAACAAACATCTTCAGTAGCAGCAGGAGGTAATTCACCAGGGCCCACTGGGTCTTGGTTTGGCGAATAGGGCCGGCTTTTCGCCCGCTTTTCGAACTCCTGGCGATGGCCTACAGTTGATTCTTGAACAACGTTACTTTTGACATTAGCAGATTGACCAGGCTGAGGAGTTTGACTAAAATTGCCGCCTTGCGCCGCCTTATGCTGAGGATGCTCCTTCTTCGGAAACCTGTTGGTTTCTGTGGTCATAGATTCGGTTCTGTTCCCATGCTGCTGATTATTAGCAGTATTCGAGCTCGACTTTGGTTGCCAATGAGACGATGCCCGATTCTCTTTAGTCCTATCAATCTGGTTCACATCAACTTCACCACTAAATGTTTTCTCGTGATCGGGATTATTATTATTATTACTATTTCCAGTGCTTGCAGCAGGGCCTTTAGGCCCGTTTCTCTTTCCTCTGCCTGTTACTCCCTGATCTTTCACCGAAGGATATTTAGCAGTGTTAGTATTATTATTGGGTAAATTATATCCATCACCAGCATTTACTGAATCTATCTCACTTTTCACTGTTTGACCAATAATCTCTCTGGACAGTTGAATTTCCTTTGTCGACTCAGATGTCGAATGCGCACCCTTCAGGTGAGAGGAATCAGTCAGTGGGCCCTGTTGCTTCCACGTCCCCTGATCTTTTCTATGCTTGTTATGGCCGATATCCCCCTCGTTAACCTCTCCCATCGACCAGTCGTTTGATCTAGAAGAAGTAACTGAAGAAGACGAATTCGGGACGTTTACTTGCTGAGCAAGCTCCTTCGCCACGGGCTTCGGAACATATCTCTCCATTTCAGCCCTCTTGCCCCTCAAACTATTCTGCCCCATATTATTATTATTGCCCTTCATTGAATTTGTTGATTCCTGCACAGGGTTTGGACTTATTTCAACTGGACCCTTAGCTTTGTTCTGCGTGCGCACAGGAGCCCACACAGCAGTATTATCACTGCCGTGAACCTTGTTATTAGCCTGTTGATTTCTTGGCAGTCTACGGGAAGGGTGAGGTTTCCACTGATTGGATACCCTGCTATGAGATTCTTCGTTCGGTGAAGAAAAGGTTAACACCTCCTGAGCCTGCATGGATTTATCGGGCTCGATCGAAAAAGCGCTATCCCAATCCGACAAAGTATCCTTAGCTGCGACATTCTCGATTGACTCCTTTCCAGGATTAACGTTAGTAGACCCTACTGGTGGAGGTAAAGGGGTCTCATCAAGTTTGTGCTGCTTATTTTTGCCACTCCTATTATTTTTCCTTCTTTGAGGCGCGGGTGGCTCAACCACAGTGTCGGACATGTTAGCCATATTTGACTCGCTCGGTTCGGTTACACCTGAAGTATGATCTTTTTGTGGCTCAGCTGCAACATTAGAGACGAGTTTTTCAGCGAAGCTCTTCTGCAATGGATTGCTCTGTTTTTGCTTGTAGCCTGTTCGCTTGTGCTTAGAATCGTTATGTTGAGGTGCGGGTTTTTCAACACTGTTGTCATGAGCATCTTCATGCTCGGGCAAAGTAGACACATTTGACTCCACGGGCAAATTCTTGGGTATTTCAACAGATTCCCCTGCCTGATTTGCATTGTTGTGACCGGCCATCACCAGTTCACCGACTGTAAGTGAATCATCTCGTTCTCCCTGGATGGCATTTATGACCTCACTTTTGTCAGCCTTCTCGCTTACAGCTTCACCTGCTAGTGTTCGCCGATTTAATTCTTCCAATTTGGCAAGAGCCTTGGCTCTCTGCTCCCTGGTTCTTTCTTCCTCTTCCTTCTGCAGCTGCAGGGCACGTTGCTTCACACTCTCTCTCATCTTGGCCCGCTGATTGGAAAAATAAAGATTATATGTTGTCACAAAAAAAGGCTAAAAGGGATCATTACAATAAGTACCCTTGATGTTTGACCTGATTTCAAAGACACTCAATTATCTTTCAAAATTATAAATATCCCTCAAGGTATTACAAAAACTTTGTTTGATGTTTGTACTTTCACAAAAAAAAAAAAAAAAATTAAAATTAAAAAAATGAGGGTATAATTTGTAAAATAGAACCAAATAAGAAGGGGGTACATGTAATTTTGAAAGATAACCCGAACTTATATAAGTTCTACAATTGAGTAACATAAATACAATGTAGATATGAACGAACCTGTGCCTGAATATCAATGGAATCATGTGTTTCAACTGAATCTCCTTCCATCTTCCCTGCCGGATTGTTGATCACAGAACTCTCAGAAGCCTCTTCAACATTATTAGGGCAATGTGCGTGAGAACTATGGGGAGATTCATTATGTGAAGCCGTAACCGCGCTCGAGGCTTCGGCAGTAAGAGGCTTTTTCCGCCATCCATCAGCATCCTGACCGTTGAACTTCCCTTTGCCACGATGATCAACTCTACCCTGCTGCCCACCATGATGTTGTCTCCTAAGATATAATAATTATCAAGCAATGCTCAGTAGACGCAATTCAACAAATTTAAAAATAATAATAATAATAATAATAATAATAATAATAATAATAACAAATAAATAAATAAAAGTTACAAATATGTAAAACATATCACAAGCTTATTTATTGTATCAGACCTAGAGGCAATCATTGGCTGTGTTGGCTTATCACTAACAGGAACAGTCACTTCATGAGGGACGGAGACAAAATCTCTTGAAGCGGGAGTTCTTTCAAAAGATCCCACAGTATTATTAACTTTCCCGGTATTGTTATTAACCTTCATATCAGTTACTTGAGACCTATTCCTTTCTTCGTCCCTGTTATAAACACTGGGCGAATCATTCCGTCCATCAGAAACACGGATTTTCGCATTTAAGCCATCAATTTTCTGCATTAGAGTTGAGTTTTTCGTCACAGCCGGTACTGATGAGTCTCTCTCACTGCCAGGGTGTACCTGAGACATTTCAGGGGGAAAAGACGGCCCACTTTTGGGTACATTTGACCAATTATCATGAACTGCTTTTGCATTGCCCATCCCATCAAATGACTTCACTTTCACACCATCTGCCGAATGCATATGTTCAAAATTATGAGAATGCTTCTCGCTCGGTGCCCTCCTCTTGGCATACATAGCTTCATCGGTGTCCTCTTCAGCTCCCCACTCACTCTTTCGGGAAGATATAATAGGAAGTCTATTTTTCTCAGGATACGAGACATCAGATTGTTGCACATTGTGCTCCCGAGCTTCTCCTTCCTCCCTCTGATCGCACTGATTACGGCTCTTCAAAGTTACTCTTTTTGGTCCTTGAGTATTATCCTCGGAATCCATTTGTTCTGATGAGGTTTTGCCACCATGATGACCACGCCCATTTCTGCCATGAGAACTGCCAAGATCGGGAGCAGGGCCCGGATAACTGCTATTATAAACAGGGGGGCCTGCAGCCATGCCCATATATGGTAAATCTCGCTCGTACCCCATTGGTGGTCCATAAAAGCTTTCAAAAGCCATGGGCCCAGGGGGACCAGGTGGGCCAGGGTAGAAGCCAGGTCTAAACGGTGGCATACCTGGACGTGCATAGGCATCAGGCAACTGAGGTCTGTATAAATCTCCATTTTTTGGATGGGGTCCACGAGGACCTTGAGGCGGAACTGGCTGTGAGCCTGCTAAAGGTGGGGGTGCAATCTGAGGACGGTAATAAGGAAAAGGTTCCAGTGGAAAGCCTCCAGGACGAACAGGAGCCCCAAATGGAGGGCCCCGAGGACCTCCTCCATACCAAACGCTAGCTGGACCATTCATTGGAGGGCCACGCCATGCATCGAAATGCTGAGGAGCGGTAGGGGAATTAAAATATTGAGGATTATCCCCGCCGTGCCATTTCTCCATGCTGGGATGAATATCATCGTCTGCACCCTGGGGACCATCGGCCCTCCATGTATTCACAGTTCCATGTTTTACATCTGCATTCAGAGAAGCATATCATTAATCATACATCTAAAGGAACTGAGTTAGGGTGGGCAATTTAGAAAACAATTTGCATGCAGACCAGCCTGGGATCTTGTATCTTCTTTTCCATGCGATATTATACCAGAAGCTGAGCTAGGACGGCCATGATCTGCCAAGCGAAGTTGGACAAATGTCAATACAATATATGCTAACATAACCATCAAACCCTTCCCAAAAGTGTTTACAAGCAAATACAAATGCCAAACCAAAATATAATAAAGAAACACATTAAAATCAGAGAGAAATAATCAAGAGCATAAAAGCATTTCACAAATATTCTCTAATTATTGATATTCAGGGAGGAATAGATCTAGGCTGCAGGTAATGGAATTCCTATCAGAAAGAGCAGGATCTACATAAGAGAATTTTTCAAAGAGCTAAAAGAGCCAAAGTTGACTCTAAATAACCATTGCATTATTATAAGCAATGACTGCACTTAAATCATTTACGACCAAAAGATGCAAGGCTTTTGAAACGAAAAGAAAATGATGAAGACAACTGGAATTTAACATTGAATGAGAAACATCAAATAATGACAGAGGTAATTCTAAGTGCATACAAACCACCTTCTAATTCAGAATTCTTCGTCGAATTGTCCTTTTCAGTACCAAGGGTTGGAAAATCTCCAGTACTCAGGGAGAATCCATCTTCTTTGGAGGATTTTACACCCTGAAAATTCAACCACATTTAGTCCATAAAGAAGACATGAAGTAGAATTTGCATAAGTTAAATTGGATACTCAGACACACTGCCTATAACATGCAATTGTACGTGCACAAAATGGTGATACACATGCCATGAACATGTAAAACCACTAAAAACAGAAACAGCTGCTAAGGACAAATCGTTAGGAATGGCAACTTAGTGAGCCCCAACAAATTTGACAAAAACTGAGACCCGCCCCACTAAGAATTTTTAGTCCTGGACCTTGACCGTCCCCAAAACCCACCAGCTGACCTCTTATAGATTTCATTTAATAAATTAATAAAAGATGTCATATAAAATATCACGTAATATATATATATTTTTAAAAATTAAGGAAAAGGGGTCAGATCAGGAGAAGGTGTGAAAATACACCGAGACTCATTTATAACAGTAAAAACCTGACTCAAGTAAGTGGGTTTGATGCGTGTTGAGATTTAGACCATCCGAAAGCCATGCTTATGAATCAGACAGAAGGTTCTATTAGCATACAAAACAGGTATATTTAATTATAAGAGCTAAAGACCAAGATACTAAATCCCACCAATCTTTCTGCAGTACCACTTGGGCCCCATGCCGCTGAACTTTTGGAAACAGGATCTGCAAACCTTGATAGTTGGGAGCTATTAGGTCTGTTTTCCGCACTTCTAGGACGCAATGAGGTCGATGATGTCTGGTTTGATGACAAAGTTCCAGAAGCCGATGAAGGTCTAGAATTTGAACCCCACGAATTTGCAACAGGTTCATGTGTTCTCTCACTACCAGCAGTCGACGGTCGAGTTCCACTTCCACCTGATGAAGGGCGGCCACTGAGATGACTAGGTGAAACATTTCCACCTTCAGTGTTGGGTGATGGTGATGAAGAGACCCATGGATTTGAACCAGAGGAAGATGGCCGACTTCCCCAGCTAAGAGTGCCCCTGTTCAGGATCAAAGGTGCAATTTCTTAAATGAAAAACAGTGACCAAAGAAGTGTGCAAATAAATACTTTAAACCGGAACCAAATAATACGTGGGCTGCATCACACAACAAAGTTAGTACTCAGCACTCACTTGGGAACAATTTCAACATTGGGATCCAAACCATGATTCTCCAACCTTCAAATAAAACCACAAACATGTCAGCCACTCAGCCTATCCCAGA
Organism: Phtheirospermum japonicum; assembly: GCA_014905375.1. Taxonomy (NCBI): domain Eukaryota; kingdom Viridiplantae; phylum Streptophyta; class Magnoliopsida; order Lamiales; family Orobanchaceae; genus Phtheirospermum; species Phtheirospermum japonicum. Next base: position 461,886 of record BMAC01000014.1, on the reverse strand, counting down.
ATTACAAAGGCTAGCAAAGAAGAATAAAGAAAGCAACATCAGGATACAAATACCTTTGACTTGGCAAGTTCAGGGGCTTTGGAACAGCAACTTTCCCCAGAACAGTCATGCCACCTCTTCTGGCAGAAGCCCATCTAAGAAGCAATAGTCGACATAAGAAAATTGGTCCCACCAATAAACTCGGCTATGCTGAAGGTAATAAAACAAAGGGGCACCAAATGTTTTCCCAGATCCAAAAACTAGTAATGCAACATCTACGAAGTAAATCTCCAAAAACATAAAGAAAATAACATTTATTTGTAGCAATTAAGAGAAGATAACCGCCTATGTCACATAACTATCATTGTATAAAACAGAATCACAATTCAGTGCAGTTAATTTATGTCTGGAGAAGAAAAGGAAAAAGAGTGCAGTACAACAAAAATCTTTGGCAACATGTGATTTGTAATTGTAAAACATATGAACGCTAGAATATTGAAGCGAGGATCGAATGAACCCACACTTGCTACCTTGTAAATGAAATATAGACCCTCACTTAAAGGCTATACATATCAGGAATACCATGATGCAGAAGCTAAACGCAGCCAGAATTCTTTAAGACTACGCATCCTCTCTCCCCTTTGCAAATCATTATCAGTATGTAGTATGGATCATTAATTTTGAAGGAAGATAGCAAATCCTCTCTGACAAACTCCCAATGAGTATAACACTAACTCTAGGGAAGAAAAAATTAGAAAAGAGACGAGACTTTGAAGGACAACAATTCTGAAGTACGCTTCACTGAACAAACACAAAATTGGCTTAGCTGGCAAAAGTACCAAATGGTGAAATTAGACCGACTTATGGAGTCACAGTGAAAGCCTCTATCTTTCATTCTTTTTCGATCACACACTGCCCAAACTGTGACCGGCATTACCCTTTGGTTATGTACTTTTTTTTTCTTTTTACGATGTATATTCTTTGACTCCTCAGTTGGGTGTATGGGTCGCGTTAGCATGTGGTGATAGTAGAAATCTCAAAAAGCAGCAGTAACCAGAGGACACCAACCTGGTAAGTCTTTAATAAACACAAAAATGATGTATGACGTAGAGACCACTTCTCCATCAACAATTCAATGCCTACAGTACATTTTTAATGTCCACAGATCATATTTCATTCTAAAACAGCAATGTACTCAAATAATTGTGAAAAAATTTCCAACACTGCCTTAAAGTTGAACTTATAAAGATAAGTCACATTTTCAAGTTTCTGCAAATTCAAACAAAGTGAATTTTCAACAGGTTCATAAAAGAAAAAAAAAATCACACCGAAGAAGATTTGAAGAAACCACCAAAAATGAATGCGCATCCAAGTACGCAATGGACATGTACCAAAATGGACAGTCCTACAGTTTACAGTTAGGAAAACATTCTATAAGAAATTTTAGGAAGAAATGAAAAACATAGCAGAAGTTTAGAATAAACCACCCAAATGCACATGTGCCAAAATGGTCGGTAGAAATTTTTTCTAGATCAGATTTACAGAAAAAAAAAATCACATTAAAGACGGTTAGACGAAACCACCCAAGTGAAAAGAAAAAAATCAAAATATGCAACCTCAGGTGCCAAAAATAGCCAACCCTACACTTGTTCCTGAAGACCAACTAAAGAAAACTTTTCTTCCGCAAATTCTATCAGCAAAAACTCATCATCCTGTCTTGAAACAATGAATTCACTTCACAAATCACGATGAAGCTACCATTCTATGTCTATGGCCATAAAATATAAAGATAGATAATATTAAGAGTCACAGTACACAGCTGTTTATTGGAATATCATATTCTACTATTTGATAATGTTGTATAGCACTTCCTTAGAACACCATACACTATTTAATTGATATAGCTTCAAATTCAACAACATATCAAAGGGATGTCTAATGAGGGTCATTAAATACCTTCGCTCCCCAGCCAACATACTGGAATTCATTGTCCAGCTGAAGTGCCAATGTCATCCAAGCAACTTAACACAGCCTAAAAGTCAAGACAAGACAAAATTTGTGATCAGGAAAAAGATTCCGACTAAAACAAGGGTAAGAACTAGCAATTTCAAAAGATCTAACTTCAGTACAATCCACAAGGATTAAAAATATAAGGATGCTACAGTTAAGGTGAATACATAATGAGAGAGAGAGAGGTGGCCTCACTCGAACACGACTGGGTTTGAACTATCACAATAAATTCAAACCAACTACAATACCACATGATTTTTCAACCGGTACTTAAGCACTAGCCTCAATTATGATGGCGTCAAAGAAGTGTGTATTACCGTCTCTCTCCCTCAAAACTATAATCTAATTTCACTTTAAGTAGTCGGTAAAATAACCTTTCACTTCACTACACAAAGTGAGTTGGAGATTCTTTTGTAACCCTTAGGTAGATGAACAATTCAGTACTCAACAAGACCTTAAACTTAAGGAACCATCCAAATCAATCTCTAGCAAGATATCTGATTCTAGTATCATTAATTCAACGGTTGTTAACACAATTTCACAAATTAAACATCACCCACAGTCTGTATCAACACATGCCAGTGATTCAACTATATGATTTGCTTAAGATTCTAGCGTGCTCCCCTACTAACCTAACCCAAACGACATAAAAGGGAAATAAATAAAAAAGACGCCAACACATATCGTCAGCGCCATATATAAATGCAGCCCATTTCAGAACACCAATCAAAACCTCAAATACAAAATACTGAAACCCTAATTCGATTTTTGTTCAATTCTCAATCATAATTAGATCTTCAGACTTACTCGAACAAATAATCATTGAAAACAAGTCAGAAATACAGAGTTTTAGAGAGAGAGAGAGAGCAAACCGGAGCGAGTAAGCAACGGGAAGTCGGATCTGCACGAAGTTTCAATCTGCGAAAGTTACAAACTTGAAATAATCCAAATATATATATAACTATTATAGAAAGAAATTGTAGAGATGAAGGATAAGAGATTGACGACGTCGTTTCGTTGATCGGGAGATGAACGGTGGCGGTGGTGACGAGAGGGGATCGGATGAGAGGAGAGAGAGTAATGGGGAAGAGAGAGAAGAGGGCAGAAACGAATAAATACGCAGTGGCCACTCCTGCTATTTTATTCTTAACTACGGTTGAGTGTGCAATTTTTTTATTTTTTTTAGGGGGCTATTGTCGATTATTACACAATAAGAAAAAAAAAAATTTTGTCAAATATTCTAATTAATTATACAAAATATCAAATAATTAAAAATAAATATACAATTATAAGGTTATTTCTATTAAAAATAATATCAATAACCAACACACCACCACCACTACTCCATTTCACCTCCCGCCACCCCGTCACCTGCCACTGTTCGGTCGCCGCCGCCGAAGATTTTTTCGGCGAGTTTCTAGTTTGCCCATTTTTTTATTTTTTTTTTGCCATCAAACATAAAGTAAGAAATCTTAGTATAAAGTAAAAAAAAAAAAAAAAATTGGTAAGAAATTTTCTTACTTTTCCATATATGAAGTATGAAATTTAACTAAAAAATAGGAGTTTTTTTTTACTTTATTGAATATAAATTAAAAATGTCTTTTATTTAGGAAATAAAGTAGAAATCTCACTATAAAATAAGAGTTTTTCTTACTTTTTCGAACATAAAATAACAAGTTTTTTTACTTTATGTGATATAAAGTAAGGAACTTTGTTACCTTTTCGAACATAAAGTTCGAAAATTCACTTTAAGTAATATATAGTTGTATGAAATAAGCAATACATAATAATAATTTGTTATTAAGTAATAAATTTTTTTCATTTTTTTGGGCGAAAAAAAGTGTAATAAGTAAGAAATATATAACAACATTTGCACATCAAGTAAGAAACTTTTGCAATCAAGTAAAATGGTTTTTGTCATCAAGTATTAATTTTTGAACATTAAATAAGAAATTTGTGTACATATAGTAAAAAATTCGTACATACAGTAAGAAATATTTGCGGTGACCGGAAATATTTTTTGGTCATTAAGTAAGAAATATTTGGACATATAGTAAGAATATTGTTTAGGTTGAAAAAAGAACTACACTGACTCCATTGACATATAGTAAGAAATCCAAACATACAATAAGAAAATTTTTGGGTGGAAAAAAAAAATTCGCCGAAAAAAAATTTCGACAGCCGAAAAATTTTCTGGTCGGTCGACAGCAGTAGGTGAGGCGGCAGCCACCTGCGGCCAATTATTATTAATATTAGTAGTAGTAGTAGCAGCAGCAGTAGTAGCAGCCAGTATTCTAAAAATCGCTAGGCGGCCGCTAGGCGCCAGACCAGCGCCTAGCGCCTAGGGCGCCTAGGCGGGGCCTAGAATTTGAGAATAAATACCCTTATTTACAACATTACATCCAACATTTAATAGTTCAACATACTACCTGCTACACAATAAAGTATATGACAATTCAAAACTAAAAGTAATGATCACAAGTTCAAAACTATTGTTCAATTCAAAGTTCAAAACAATATAAATCCATAGCACACATTACAAAATTAAAATAACTACATAAGGGCAAGAGTTCTCAGTTTGTTTCTATTATGTTTTGTCTTAATTCTTGCCCTGTAACAATTGAATTGGCTTTAAAAAAAATTAAAACCAAAACGACGTCGTCTGGATTTAAAAAAAAAAAAAAATTGGACTGTTGGCGCCTAGGCGCCGACTTGGGCGCCTAGGCGGCGCCGAATTCCTCCGGCGATTTTTTTGCCCGATTTTCAAAAATCGTGGGCGGTTCGAGGGCGCCTAGCGCCTAGGCGGCCGCCTAGGCCGATTTTTAGAACAATGAGGAGCAGCAGCAGTAGTAGCAGCAGCAGTAGTAGTAGTAGTAGTTTTTCATAGTAAGGGTATTGTGATATATTCATTTCACAATTTTGGACTATTTGACAATAAGTAGGGACTATTTGACTTAAAATTGGATGTAGGACTAATTGACAAATGAACCTTCAAGTGATTATTTAGTGAGGAAAAATACAGGGATTTGGCCGTGAGATTTGTGAAAAGCTTTTTTAAGGAGAAACGCAATAAAAATTTCGCATAGATGATGTCAAGATCTTATACTAACCCAAAGAAAATATGATATAAATGTAATTACATGACACACTAAAATGGTGATTCATAAAGAAAAAAAAAATGGGTTTTGTACAAAAGTATGAAATTTAATAAGGTTTGTATGAAATTTAGTATGATTAGTATGTAAACTGATAGAAGTAGTAAACATTTTTAACAAAAGTGGCCTGGAATTCTACGATGTACTATGAAATTTGATAGAATAAAATTTAACGATGTAGTATGGATTCGACTCCGAATATAATATGAAGTTACCATGATCTAGTATGGACTTTGAATTTTTAATTATATATGAATATTATTAGTATGAAATTGTGAACCTGCCATGTAATTCAAATTTCTAATTGTAAATGACTATTAGTATGAAATGGCACAATGTAGTATGTAATTTTAACGACCAATGACGATAACTGGACAATGGTAGTATGAAGTTAGATAGAGTAGTATGAATTTTATTTGTATTAAATTTGACAAACGAGTAAAAAAAAGTTTTGTAGCAATAAGTCTATATGGAGCAATTTGCTCCGCATCATTAGGGATAAAAAATTAATTTTACATGTTTAATTAAAGGGTTTTGTGCAATTTCATTATTTTTCTAATTTTACATTTACTTATTTATCCCTTTAATGATTTTAGAAGTAAAACTATAACCTTTTTTGTTTTTAGGAAGAGAAAATCTGGAGGTGTTGAAATAGTTAAAACCGGTCCGGTGGGGAACCATTACGGTTTCAGTGTTGGCCGAATTTCAGTTCGGTTCAAAATTACCCTTTTTTTACCCACGATTTTCAGAGTTTTCTTTGTATTTTGATTTACTAAAAAAGAATGAAAAAAATGATTTAACAAATAAATGATAAAGTTTAATAAAATTTGAAGAATAGGGAGGTGTATTCATTTAGGACTTTTAAATTTAAGATTTTTAAAATCCTGATGTATTTAATCAAGACATTTTAAAACTTATAAAAGTTTTGATGTATTTAATTGAGATTTCTAATGAATTATTAAATGTCCATAAAAGTCTCAAGGTATTTATTTGAGATATTTTGAATTCTTAAATTGTCATGAGGTATTTAAAAAGTCAAATACTCTTTGAATTTGTAATTTGACTGTATTTTCCTAGACTTCTAAGTTAATTATACATATCAAATCCCACTACCAAATCCCATCTTTAAACATGAGATTTCACAAAACTTTTATATACTCCCAACAAATATGTAAAACCAATAAAAATAAAAGAAAATTCATACAAATCTTATAGTGAAAATATTCTTAAAATGTCTCTAGAAATTCCAAATGAATACACCCCCCTAAGTTTTTTAAAAAAGGACTTGATTTTAATTTTAATATTAGAAATTCGAAATTCAAAATTTTAACTTTTAATAGTGGAATTAACTCGCCTACGTATCCTCGTAGAGGCATCAAAGTTCACACAGTTTCGGTTTTATTTTTATTTTTTGACAAGAATTGAGTTTAAAAAAGTACTTTTTTTTTAACAAAATACTTGATTTCAATGCTGATATTAGAAATTAAAATTCAAAATTTTAACTTTTAATATTGGAATTAGCTTGCATACGTTTCCTCGTAGAGTAATCAAAGTCCATGTAGTTCGCAATATTTTTTTTTGAAAAAAAATAGAGTTTTATAAAAATAATTTTCTCAAAGAACTTGATTTTAATTCTAATGTTAGGAATTCAAATTCAGAATTTTAACTTTTAATATTGAAATTTACTTGCCTACGTATCCTCGTAGAGGAATCAAACTCCACGTAGTTCTTATACGTACATTATTTACCTACGTGGATAATGGAAGATGCTCGTATTTATTCATTATTTGCTATCGTTGCTTCCCAAATTAATATCGTAAAGGTCGCGTTCTTCACCTACATCCAGATGTAGTTCTTGTTCTCATTTTTCGCCTTTAATCCAACAATTCATTAACATCTGATTTTTTAAAATTTCGGGCAATAAGTTAGGATGCCGATCATCCAACACAAATCCTCCCGCACTAAATGCTTGTTCAACGAAAATTGTTGAAACAAGAACGACGAGAACCTCATTTGTAATCCTATAGAGTGTAGGATAAATAGTATCCAATCTCAGCTAAAACTGCATAAGATCATTAGTACCATCGTGCCATTTCGGGATACTTCCCGATTCAAAATTACCTAAATAAAATTCAAATTTAATTGTTTGATTAACACTAACCCTTTACCATTTTCGCTTAATATACTCAACCAACCTCATATATGGGGCTGGAGCTTATTGAGGGTTATTGAATAATGATCTTACATTAGAAGTGATGGTAGGGGAAGGAGAATGTGAATGTGGTACATTAACATCACTAGAACATTGATTATATTTATTCAAAAGGGAAAATAAAGATTTTCAAGCTTGGTTAGTACAACTTAAAGGGTTAGGAGTCTGTATGAATTTTGAAAAAAAAAGAAAGAAAGAAAGAAAGAAAGGCCCTAATGTTTCATAGTAAACTATAAGCAAATTTTATAAAGTTCGGTTCGATAATCTGGGTTCAAATTTTTTGTAATTAAAAAAACATTGGGAATGTATAAAAAATATGTGACCCACTTCGTTAACATGCTAGCAATGCAACCACCTAATTGAGATGAATCGAGTGAAGAAGTACTAATAAGTACGATTTGAATATATTGATCAAGAAGACGTGTAGAGGTAGGAAAACAAGTACCGAATATAAATTCACGGTTGCATCGTTCAATTCTTTTAAAAGAGACATCATATTATAACAATCATCACACGCTTGGGTAAATAAAACAAATTCGACATTGTGAGTATCAAAAAAAGCATGCAATGATTCTTTATATTCAAAAGAATCATTTAGCAATTTATAAGTTGATTTCCAACGATTTGACAGATCAATAGATTTTTTTGGATGCGTTGTTTTGGCAATATTTTTGCCATTTTGTTTGCAACCGAATCATTTTTGCAATATGAAATACCGCACTCCTAATCGAAGCAAATTAATTTTCGAAAGTAGCTAAATCATCTTAAACACATAAATTCAAAATATGACAATGCATCTAACATGGAAAAAAATTTACCGCTAATAGAAGGTCGACAAAAAGCTTTTAACATATCTAAACTAGCCATATTACCGACAACATTATCAAATGAAATTAAAAATATTTTGCTACTTAAATGATACTCGAATAAAATAATGGATATTTTGAGCGAAATACAGACCACGAAATGCTGACTATTAAGCTCTCTATATGTAATCAAACATATTTGCAAAATTCAAGAATTATCAATCTATTGACATAATTCCCATGTACTTATTATTATGATGGGAATCCGTCCGCATATCCAAACATATCGAGACACTACGTGGCAAACTATCAAATAATTCATATTCACCAACCATCTTATCACGATCACGAGTTACCTTATTACGTGAAGTGGCAGTGATAGATGGATTAAATGCACTTTTAGTATAATCTTCATAATGACTATTATGCGCATGATTAAAGGAAGACCATAAAGACAACAAATCTTACAAGAAATTTATATGACCACTTTCGCTATATTGAAATAAATTAGACCTCGTACTTTGACCGCCGGCCTCGGCGGTAGATGAAGACGGGAAGTTTATTTGTATTTGAGAGCTATCAATGCCGTATTTTTCAGAATGCTTCTTCTCCACCCGTGCTATCATCGTCCCGTAGCCGGTATTATTACCATCAAAGGAGTAGTGCTTCTTGCAATAATAGTATTCTACCCAACTTGCACCATCAATCGTCGTTTTCGTGATATGAAATCTGAAGATAGGGGATTGGTATTCACCCGGCGCCTTCACCCTCGACTTTGATTTTCTTAGAGGTGGTGGAGGCATAACACAGTTAGCACCCCATTTTTCCTCATCTTAATCAAGATTGACGTGGGTCGGCGGTTTAGATTCGGCGGAGGTGGTAAATCATCACCAAAATTTATTTGACTATACAAGTCATCAATTTTGTGACATCAACTCATCAAAAACATAATAGTCGGCAACGGTAAAAAATTCTCGAGGACTTCGACCTCCAACTTGACGAGATCCTCGATTAGTATTAGTATTATGAGAATAACTTGCCATAATAATATTATTAAAGAAGGACTAAAAAGGAGAAGAAGAAGAAGAAGAAGATTGATTATTGATAGTATTTATTCACAAATTAACATCTTCAAACTTGAAAATATAAGTGAAGAAGATTAGAGATGAATTGGTGATTGGTGTTGGAGGAGAGAATATTTATAGGTGTAAAAATAGATTAAAATAATAAATAAATAATTTTGAAAAAATAGCCGTTGGAAACCACCGATTTTCGGTTCAAATCGGGCGGATTTTTTCCAGTGGCTCTATCATTTAGGCCTTTGATTTCAAACGGCTACGAAGTGGACGAATTAAAACTGGCAGTTTTTGGTTAGTAAAAATCTCAAACCACAACTAAACCGCGGGAAACTGATTCACTAAGCAAAACACCTTAGGAATAAAGGTTTTAAAAAGGTAAAAAAATGTACCTAAATGGGCAAAAAAATATGTGCGATTTAGTGGGCAAAAATATCTTATACTCCGTATTTAGTGGTTAAAATCCAATGGAATTAACTAAGCAAAACACATTAGAAATAAGGGCCACAAGCCAGACCACATAGGATGCAAGGAAATCATAGCACAGAGAAAAGTTCGTTCTTTAGACACAAATATGGCTTATAAGTTCTGGGAGAATTTCATTTTTGGTCCATTATGTTGGCCACTTTCCAAAAAAGGTACGTGTAGCATCACGTACCTTTCTTGGAAAGTGGCCAACATAATGGAACAAGAATGAAAACAGAACCAGTGTTTCAACAAACAAACAAAAGCCACTGAAAACATTCTGAATACACACAGCAAGAAACCCTTCAAAATTGCAGTAGAAATTCATGTCACTCAAAGGAAAAATGTAACAACACAAATATGCATATTACAAGAATCAATTAAATACACCAATCACAGTAATCTATATATTATAAAGTTAGGTACTACGCAATGCAAGTGAATCCATCTGACTTTGCTTTCAAGGCAAGATTACAAACAAGAACTCATTTTATTCTTCTTGTATGAGTTTCTTTCGTCAAACTGCAGCCATCTTAGCACTCCTAAACCTCCTTCAAATCGATCAATATCTGATCCATTTGGGGCTGATGTCTCCTTACCTTATAAACAAGAAAGTTTGATGTCAAAATACAAAAACCTAAGGTGTAAAAAAAGGGGGTGGGTGGGTTGTTGTTCGTGTAAGAGAGGAGAAACTATATAAGCTTACTTTTACACCTGCCATGGATAGAAGTTTGTGAGAAGCAACATAGGCAGCATCAGTATTATCCAATCTCTTCTCTACGTAGTAGATAACCTCCGAAACACCTGACTAAAATCTAAAACTGTTCGTGTCACCAAGAAAAGAAAACCAAAACTATATGCAAATCCAAAAGATAAAGTAATAGAAGTTTGGACAAAAAGTGGGAAATGGGAGTCGAATTGCGAGAAAACAAAAGTCTCTCAAATATTATAAGTTTATATTAATATCTATGAATGCATATGTGTGATATCAATGTCCAACATTTAATCAAATGGGCATTCATGAAAAAAGAAATGCATATTAGTTGGAAAAATGCACCATAAGCAGATGTTACATTTAAGCATAATGCAGCAACTCATTATAACCCCAATCGGTGTCTCTTTTATTATGCATAAATAATGAAACTAGAATCCGGTACAATTTGTAGACACCAAATTAAGTAATTCACTTTGAGTTGTTGATTGAGATATAAAAGTTTTTGAGTATCACCTGAATAATTATCTTCGCACATTCGTTGCAAGGAAACATTGTGACATACAGCTTCTGCACAGGTAATTCATGTGAAATACTATCAAGAATGGTAAACCTTAATTCAGAATAAATGAACAAAAGTTGAAAAAAAAAAGAGAGAGAGAGAGAGAGAGAGAAAAAGAGTGGTACTAACTTGCCCTGCAGCAGATGCATGATTTGTGTTCAAGATAGCATTGACTTCAGCATGGCATACATAACTGCAAGATAACAAGAAAATTGATCGGTTGCAATTTGGGTAATTAGTTGAGGAAAAATGCATGAAATGGCTGAAAAGTCTATTGAGTCAATATAATATTATAGTACTTACGGGTACTTTGTTTCCAAGGGATCTCCATTCATGGATTTCTGAAACATCGGGCAAGGAGTTAGAAATCATCAGATTTTTAAATTGATTTTTTTTTTTTTAATCTCAAGATAGAATGAGCTTCTAACCTTAGACCACGGAAGCTTGTCATCGGAGCAACCACGTGGGAACCCATTGTAGCCGATGCCTTGCCAAACAAAAAGTCAAACCAGCTTTGAGATTTTTACAGAGACTATGAAATCTATGAAAATTAGCTTTTTACGGTATGAAAATCCAACCATGACAGTCCAGTTTTTCACGGATTAAAGTTAGTTTCTAATATATAAAGCCAAATAGTGGATGTCTAGGAATCTAAAGCATTTAGGATATTAAGGTACAATCCAAATTGCTCAAAATTAGAGCTTATCCAATTTTCATTCTGGCAAAAGACTCATTATGTAGGACCACGTTAAATGTTCAAACATGGAAACCCCAAAAGCTCAATCTGCATCTGGTGAACCATTTTTCCAGGTTGAGTGGAGATGATTTCAAACCAAAAATAATCAACATCTAACAAGCCTAAGTGCTAAGCTATCTTAACAATAACAGGCCAACAACAAAAATCATTTCAGAAATGATTAAAGTAGCCAATGAAGAAGTTTATTTATGAAGCAATCTTACCGAGTATTATTCCCTTTTCACTCACCAAGCAAGCACCAACCTAGACAAATAGTAGATACGATGTTCCATGAAACCACATAGAATCGAAAAAAATCTAGATAAGCAAGAAAAAAAAAAGTAAATTCATTGTTTGTTTGTTTTTCAAATCATTTTTTATGTAACTAAACCTGTCTATTTGGATCCTTGGACCTCTCAGCTGATAGAAATGCAATTGCCATGAAATAGTCATCCCAAGACAGATATCTGCAATGTCAATACATAAAACAAATTGGGTAAAATAAATTACTTCCTTTTTGGCAGCATATTGATGTAACTAGTGCTTAATTTTTTGAACCTTTCCCCCCTATACATGTGTCAATAAAAAAATTTAATATCTCCTGCTCGAGGATTATTATTTATCCAAAATTTACAAACAATTACTTCGTGCTGTGATGGGGATTTAGCATATAGAAGTCCATAGTTCAGAATTCATAGTTATAAATAAATAATAAACATTTTTAATAGAATGATAATTACTTGGATCCTCAACAAAATCCTTTTTTTTTTTTAACTCCGAAAAGTTGAATTTCAAATTAATAACTTATAAAGCAAGAACAGGACATCATTCTCAAAAGTAACCCAACAATTATCAATCAACAAACAGCATTAAAAACAATTGTATGAGAAAATCAAACTCTAAACCCCCTCTTTCACTCTTCCTTCAGTTTACAAATGAAAACAGAAGATTGATCATATTTTGACTGACCCTTTCCGTTTTGCGGGATCAAAGGGGCTCTGACGTGACGATTTCTCCTTCGCGACGCCGTTTTTAGAGCAGCGGTATTTGGGGTTTCTGAAGTTGTAGAATAGGCCGACTGCTACGGCGGAGGCCACTGCACCAAACACTGTGGCGGCGGAAAACAGAGTTATCTCTCTCGAATTCATCACCTCTCTCACCTGCACTCTTACTCACACTGGCACACAACTGAGCGAGAAAGAAAAATAGCCGCGAATAATTGGTGGGAAAAGTGGCGGGAAAAGATGGGCGGGCCCAAGATATTGGAATCCCTATTGCCTTGAATGGTCTTAGACTCTCTCCCAATATATATCAAGATTGAAACAACAATCATTTATTACGTCTAATCTCACGTTTATTTCTTTTATCATATTATTAAATATAATAATATCATCCACTTTTCAAACATTATTTAACATCAAATACAATATAAAAATACATTATCATCAACTTTCCAAACATGATTTGACATCTACAATAAAAGTAAAGAATTATGATCCTATAACAAATAAAGATTCATTCTATTTACAAAATTCAGAATACTCAAGATTCTGAATACCAGAATTCAAAATCCCAACGAAAGTTAGTCCAAATAACTCATATGTATGTTGGCAAACACTCAAATGTGAATGTTACATGGAATTGTATCATGTGACTAATTCAAATTCGAACCCAACCCATCAAACTAGGCAATTTATTATCATTCAATTATACGTGATGTTATATGACAGTTATACATGATGATATGTGACAAATATATAAAGTTTAGGGTTTAATTTTTTATTTTAGGGTTTAGTTTTTTTTCGTTTAGTTTTCCATTTTAGGGTCATGACAAAAATCTATCATTCTACCAATTATATGTGATGATATGTGTTAGATGATATGTTTCAATTATATGTGATGATATATGATAGAAATTTAGGGTTTAGAGTTTAATATTAAATTTCAGGGTTTAGTTTTTCATTTTAGGGTTTAGTTTTTCGTTTTAAGTTTATTTTTGTCATTTTAGGATTTTAAGTTTTAAGTTTAGAATTTTAATTATTTGTGATGATATGTACCAGTTATATGTGATGATTTGTGTCAATTATATGAGATAATGATTCGAACTTTTCGTACCTAATTTTAAAATAAGTTTGTCAAAGCTTAAAGTTCGCTCGCAATAGTACGAGTTCGCTTGTAAGTTGGTAAGTTTAAACCGAGTCGAATCTCGAGGAATTGACAATTGGAATTTCAGATGTTCGTTTAATCACAATATCACACAAGAACAAATAGTTTGGAGATTTTTTGTTTTATAAACTACGAATTGAAAAGCAAGAACAATTATTGAAAACTAATTAATCTAAACTAATTAAGAAAATAAGATTAAAATTACTAGTTAAAGATCATGAATAAAATTACTACTATGATTACCAAGCATAAGTAAATGAAACGAAATTGAAAGGGAAAATATTACGATCTATATTATCAACTAAATCCAAAGTACCCAAGCAACGAATATCTCAAGATCCAAAAAGAAATAACAAAAATCTAAAATCAATAATTAACTAAAAACTAATTTAGAAAGCAATTAAATTGGTTTAGAGTACTTATTAAGATCTAGAAAGCAGTAAATCTCCAGCTAATCCGGAGAAAGGAAGGAGATCTCAATCCAAGACAAATAACAAATCGAAGGAATGGAGCGTAAGAACTTGTGATCTTTAATATTCTCTCTCGATCTTGTATCTATGTTACGGGCGAAGGAATCGAGCTCTCTCTGCGCCTTGGTACCTTAGAAGTGTGAAAAACGTAACCCTTGTCGAATTATGGAAGGGTATATATAGGTTTCCAAAAGTTAGAGTGAAAGTTTCCTTAAAAATTACGATTCTGGGCCTGTTAATGGTAGCTTAGCAGTAAGGCTACCGCTAACGCTATCGTTAATCCGTCGCTAAAATTATTTGTCACCTCCTAACAACAGGGCTAATGGTAAGGCTACCGTTGCCTACCGTTAACTCGTATCTGGAGCTCTTTGTCCGCCCTTAATGGTTCGGCTAGCGGTAAGGGCTACCGTTAAGCCTACCATTAAATGATTTTGGGAGCTCTCTGTCACCCCTTAGCGGTAGAAATAGCGGTGGTGGAACCGCTAGGGGTTAGCGGTAGCTTAGAGGTAGGAGCTACCGCTAGCCCTACTGCAAAGTAGGTAATGTGCTACTTTTTTCGCTGAATTGCTCGTTCTTGTCTCTCGGTTCTCGGAACGGTTGCAAGCTTTGTCTTTTCAGTACTGAACTTTTTCGGCTACTTAGTTGTATGGGAAAAGACAGAGAATAATCACCCAATTGCATCAATTACGATCAAAACACGGTAAAATAAGCCGAAGATACATAAATACGAAAATATGCTAAATTTATCCAACCTATACCGAAATTAATAACAAATCTAACTAAAACACTACCTAAATATATATAAAAATCAAGACAAACGCATCTTAATCAACTACCCAATGCTTTATTTGTTTGTTCGTCCTCGAACAAACGATAATCCCAAAGAATACCAAGTATAAAAAAAAGTTAAAGCAAATAGTCATGTCATGCTACATAGGTAATTTCGAAAATATAGATAATTGCAACGCAAACTCAAACGCTAAACTCTTATTACATTGTCGCTCTAGAAACAAAATCATGCATCCTCACAAAGGGTAATATATATGTATATGCTCAAAAGCACTCAAGTATTCTTTTTTATGGGGACGTGTATATGCTCAAATCATCAAAATACATGCACAATAAACAAGCACTAGAAATCAGAAACTTATCCATCGCATAATAAGTGTGTAACTAACAAAGAATCGGAAAAGGTCTTTAACGGGTTGTAATATAGGCTCTTTGGACGGGTATGGAATATATAAGTGGTGTGGCTAACTCACGATCTAATGTGATCAATAACTCACCAAACTATTCTAATCACGTAGCAATGTGCTTCACCTCATTCAAATGAAACCTCACTTAACTCTCATAACGTAGCCTTTAAGTTTAGGCTATTTCTCAACTCGAAACCCAAAACTGACTTCTGAACAAACCACTTAAACAATTTAGAATCCTATGATACACTTCTTCTTTCAAACTCAACTCTTACCTCTTAAACATTAGCGTCATAATAAAATCAACAATACTAAACACAAATCTTTATAAGCATAGGCAACAACTCAACAAGATTCATTATCCTCTTTATTCATTTTTTTTTCTCTTCTTTTTGTTTATTATTATTTTTTTTTGGAGGATGATGATTCTTAACACTTATTACAACTTTAATAAATAAATCACTAATCATAATTCTAAAACACAAATAACCAATAAAAATAACATAAACACTCATGCTATAGGAAATGGATATTGTGTGTCCATGCATTGCTTTATTGTGTTAACCCCTAGTTTGAAAACCACATGTAAGTTGCAAAAGGCTCCTAAGATTATAATATCCCTTATTAGATAGATGTGCATTTCTATCCTCTCTAACGTACGTCATCTATCTTATTGCCTAAATATTATCTTGAATCACGTTAATGTAGGTTCAATATTTTGAAAGGCAGCGTAAAGTAGTGACCAAATACTCACACAAAATCATTAAAAAGATATAAATAAAATATATAAAAAATAATTAACAAACAAAATACTTTAATATCATAAATCTTAAGTCATCAATCTACTCTCGTGTCCAAAATAAAAGCGATTATCCATACATGGTTAAACAAAACATGTTTGTAAAACACATGAATAAATTTAATCTAATAAAGACAAAAGATGGGAGAACTGTACCGAGCCGCGATAACTCATGGGGAACTCCTTCTTCTCGTCCCGTAGATGGAAGGACGTTAATCCTCCATCCTTGGGCATTCTTATTCTCCTCCAATATGATATATATGATGTATTATAAGGTCTAAAAGATGTCTTTCATGTTTAAGGGTGTAGGATATTATAGGTTCAAAACCCCTTTAAAATGCAACCATAATAACTTTGTTTTTTGCGCTGCATCCAACTAACAAGTTGGGTGCTAGGTCGGGTGTCGCTCAAGTGCTCTGGAATTTCACTGAACCCCAATTGTAAGTCGGGTGGTATGTGAGGTCCCAAGTTATGCTCTGTACAGTCTTATCTATGACTTGTGTACCCGAGTTGCAACTCGAATGCGTCTTCTAATTCAGTTTTGACCCTAAACTGACTAAATTAGACTTAGATGTCTTCATAAAGTTGAAGCACTATCCCCTATATTTTTGTAGATACTTAATTCACATATATCAAACTTTATATGAGAGAGTTATGACTAAAATATAAAATATTGAAATTTAAACTCTTCAAATTTCACACTACCGCTACCTTAGCTCCGTCGACTTCTTCTCATCTTTCTTCCTTCTTTGTGCATTTTTTGGTCATTTAATTTGGGGTTGTCAACGATTGTAGATATAGGCTCAAAAACCTATAATTTATCTTTGAAAAACACCAAAATCATAATTTTTTTTTCCAAGAAATACATAAAATAAGAAGAATCACATGAAAAGTGCATGTTAAGCCTATAAAACTCTATGAAATGACATTAATAATACATAATTTTGCATGAAAACAAGCTTCCCAAAATAATTGATTCGTTATGTTCCTTCTAGTTTGATGGTGAATACAAACTGGATAAGGTACTCCAGTTTTCGTAGCTTATGATTGAGTTGGGCGTGCTTCTGTTGTGTTCAACCAGCTTGGTGTTGAATCCGAGCTAGGGGGTCCCCAACTTGCTGTTCGCCTACTTTTCAATGCTACAAATATACGAGTTATCAAATGTAGTAGTGGCAAGTAAAGTTGTATTCCACAGAGACTAGATTTAGATTAGGTACCTCAAAATTCATAGTTATGATTTTATATAAGAAATACCGTAAACATGGACGATTTAATTAAACTAAACTAAAATAACATTAAACAAATAAATAATGCGTAGGAGAAAGTAGGGGATGAGAATGATTTCTAACAATGGTTCGATTGACAACTCTTTAGTGTATGACAAAACACCTTATTAATGTCCATCCTGTAAAGTATCGCGTAAGTTACTAACACTCTTGATAAGTGTAGAATTATAAACTCATTACCCATGTATCGTACTTTCAGTATAATATCATGTAATTCAACTGAAAATAGTTTGTATGACTAAATAATTCCCATTATATAATTATACGTACTTCTGGTACATATGTAAACTATATACACTGGTTTATTATGCCTAATATTATTCTTTTCACGTTCGTATTGATTTAATGTTTCAAAGACATGTAAAAATAATGATCAATTGACAAACAAGCATGCAAAACAAGATAATCGAGTAAGAATAAATATTAACAATATAAATTATTTAATATCCTAAATTAGGAGCCATCAATTTACTCACATGTATAACAATACACATATTCATGTTCGTACAACACATGATAAAATTAAATAAGATTATGAAAAGAGAAGAGAAGAGAAGAGCCACCTCGAGTCACGTGACTCATCTCAGCCTCCGTTGTCTCATCCCATGGGTGGATGGACATCTCCTTCTTGCTCCTAGGGCTCACAATCTCCTCAAATTATTATGGTGTATATTGTGTATTATATTACCTCTCTTTGATAGGACGTGTGTACGGTATTTATATGATCCAAAATCCTAATTTTAACCTAAAATTTGCATCTGTTTAATAATTTTTTCACTTTCGACCCGACCAACACCCGACTAGATGCTGGGGTGCCCGCTCGGGTCCTCTTTTCTACTACTTCACTGCCTATTACACTCGACCAACACCCGACCAAAACCTCGGGTCTTCATCTATTTCTGTCCTCTACACTAATTTGGGTGCCACCTAGGGTGGACATGTTCAAGGGTCGGGTGGTCCTCTTTCCATGCTCGTTTAGACTCATTTTATTCCTTCAAATATCTTTCGTGTATCCTTTGATTGCCTAACTTGGGGTTGTCAATGCTTTCACTCAAAAAAATACAAATAACCTATCATTTTTCTATAAAATAACGTAAACAAGAAAAACATAATATTTTCTAATAAATCCATAAATAAAGATATTCACATGAAAAAGCATACATTAAGCCTCTAAAATGCTATTAAATATACCTTTAAAAATACGTAATATTGCTTGTAAGCAAGTCCAAAATTTAAACATTGGCAATCCCAACAAATGCATTTTGAGCCTAAAAATTGCCACAAGCAAAAGAGATTGAGAAATCAAAAAAACAACCAAAGATAAATCATGCAACTACCAATCATAAACCAAGTTACCTAGCTCATGAGCCTCATGAATCCTCTAAGATTTGACCAAGTCACACCAAATTCTTAGACGACATCATTTACGATCCTCACAATAGATGTATCAATTCACTCGTGTATAAGGACATGTATACGCTTAAAAAAAATTCAATATGTGCTTTGCCCCATGGCTTGCAAAGCGTTTCCAATCTCCACCATGCTCAAGGCATATGCACGTGATTTGCAAATTAAGGTCATGATTGATTGAAATGATTCAAACAGCTGATAACTGATAACTGATAGCCGGTAGCTGATTTGCAATTAGTGTTTGGTGAATTAGTTGATTAAAGTAGCTAATTGAAGGTTAATTTACTAATATAGATATGATGAAAAATATAAAATATTTTACATAAAAAAATAAAAGAAATAAAGTTATAATAATTAATGAAAACTTCCCAAAATATTATTTCAGGAAAAAAAAAAAGACAAATACTTGAAAAATAATTAAAAAGATAATTATAATAATAAATAAAACTTTAATTATGACTAATAAAAATATTTTTCGTAAAATATTAGTTTATAAATAAAATATTTTTTACAATATAAAAGGATAAAAAAGGATTTTACCAAATAAGGTAGGAGCTTATTAGAAAAAGTTACGATCTGTAACTTTTTCTGAACAAGAGCTTATTAGGCAGAATAAGCTATCAAGTGCTTATTATTAGTTCTTACCAAACCCTAAAAGAGCTTATTGTGATGAAATAAGTTATAAGCACTTTCAATAAGTTCAACCAAATATGCCCTAAAACTATTTATTAGATTGTAATATAGGCTATTCAGATAAAATAGAGAAATATGAATAAAATGACTTTATACTAAACATAAAAATATAAAACCCAAGAAATTCAATGTCACTCTGAAAATAACACTGCAGTTTAGAAATATAAAATTGAGTCATAGACTTCACATCAACACCAATGGACCTTATAATGTAGTAAATCAAACCACCGAACTAAAACAAATACAAACTATAAATACACTATATATATTTTTCTTTTTTTTTTTGTCAAATTTTCTTCTTCTTTTCTATTCCGACTTATTTTTAATATAAAATGATTAATTTGGGCTCTATTTTATTTACATTGTACCAAATATCAATTCATCTGACCCCATCAAAAATAGAAGAAATATATTATCCAAT
Source organism: Phtheirospermum japonicum (assembly GCA_014905375.1). Classification (NCBI taxonomy): domain Eukaryota; kingdom Viridiplantae; phylum Streptophyta; class Magnoliopsida; order Lamiales; family Orobanchaceae; genus Phtheirospermum; species Phtheirospermum japonicum. Next base: position 441,732 of record BMAC01000014.1, on the reverse strand, counting down.
CTCGAGAGTGTAAAGTAATCAATACAAATCTATATCTATATCTATATATATATTAAAGCAGAGGTATGGAGAGAGAAAAAAATATGAGTGGAATGCCATGAATTTTATTAATATAATTATGATAGATACCTTATTTAATATTATTATGATTTTTTTTTTAAAATTAAAAAGCCACCTTTGATTAGTTTTCTGTTTTAATTATGTATGAATCTTCTTAACATAATTAGAATAGATACTCTAATTAATATTAAAATAATAAGAATTAATATTATATATATATATATATATACTTATATACATGGAATGCCACGTAAATGCCACGTAAGATTATTTTCTTTTTTTAGTTATGTAGGAATTTTATTAACATAATTATAATAGATACCTTATTTAATATTATTATGATTTGGTTTCTTTTTTTAATTAAAAAGCCACTATATATATATATAATATATATATATATATATATGTGTGTGTGTGTGTGTGTGTGTGTGTGTGTTGTGTGTGTTATTTTATTTTTATTATGAGTCCAACAATATCAAATTC
>BMAC01000014.1:407036-439333 GCA_014905375.1 Phtheirospermum japonicum | reverse complement strand
CCTTGGGATTAGTTTTCTCTTTTTAATTATGTAGGAATCGTCACTTTTTCTAAAAAATAAATTTACCACTTTTTTAATTAAAATATGCAAGATTGCACAATGCAATACAATGTAGTATTTGTTTAATTGGTTATCAACATGTTATTTATCAAATATTATTACGATTCAATACTTTTGATTTGAATTGATTTCTTAAAATAATGTATTTGTTACTATCTCAGTAATCATGCAAAATAATACAAGTGCGAAACCAGCATCGAATGGAATGAACATTGTGGCATCAACTATAATTGATTCGTAAAAATATCAACTAATTGTCTATTAGTTGTTGGTGATATTGATCCACAAAGTGATAGTAAGAGAATTGCAGTAAAAAAGAGATCTAGTAATTTGAAACGTATCAACGAGTTGCATACTTTGTATATTGCTCTACACTATCCATTACTATTTACATGTGGCAAAGACAACCACAGGGAAGACATATTTTTTTCTGAACCTATAAAATCTAAAGGTAAGGGTAGACAATATGTGAGCCAGATGGAGTTCTTTTCTCACCGATTGCATGAAAGATGCACGGAGGTACTCACTATTCTATATAGTCGACGACTCATACAAAAATTCATAATTAATGCATATACAATTATTGAATATTCAAAATTGTGGTACATTAGAACTCATCAAAAAAATTATGAAGTGAGATTTACAGTAGAATTATTGATGCAGTGTTATGAGGTGAGGCAAATGGCTGATACTCATGTTGTCTTCCCACGACATTTACTAGCGTTCACTAGAGGTTGTTTCACATAATTTTTTTCTATACTGAATTGTGTAGCTTATTTATATGCTAAATAGTGTAACCAATTTAAATATATAAAGTATTTGTTTAAATAGGGTAATAAATATAACTATAGGTTCCATATCAGAATAAATGTGAGGATGTAGAGGATAAAAATATTGATGAGATCAACATGTATTATGATTGTCATTACATTTTTCCACGCGAAGCGGCGTGGTGAATATTAGTTTATGAAATTCAGTATAAAACTCCACCTATCATGTGTTTGAGTTTTTATCTTCCAGAAGAGCATAATGTATTGTATAATGATAATGATCAAGCAAGTAAAAAACACCATAACGTATTTTAGGTTGGTTCGAGATAAATAAGAAAAATCTGGAAGCATGGAGTTTGCCTTATGTTTAGTTTCCTAAAAAAAGAAATTTAGTACTCAAAAACAAAAGAATGGACACCTAGAAAAGTAGATTTGTTTTCATTAGTACGAATTTACTATATTCCGCCAAAATTGATAAAGTAATGGATGCAATATATTTAACCAAGAGTGGTGTATTTCTCATCTATAGATACAGAGGATGCTTTTTACAACTGTTAAATCTAATAGTGAAAGTTTTCTTAATGTAATATCTAATGACATAACTTTTCTTCTTTTTCGAAAGGAAGAAATAGGCATTCTAGATTTAGGGTTACTTTTAATATCCACAAAGATTTCGATCATTACTGGTACTCCACTTGCAAAATTAACGGTTGATGCGCATCTCATTATTTGGGACGAAACTCCAATGATGTATAACCATTATTTTGAAACTCTGGACAAAATATTGAAAAACGTGAAGACATTGCAAAATAATTCTAATACACATCTTCCATTCGGTAACAAAATAATAATTCTTGGTAGAGATTTTCATCAAATTTTGTCGGTTATTCCAAAAATTACTAGACCAGACATAGTTCACACAATGATCAAATATTCGCATTTATGGAATCATTACATAGTTTTGAAGTAGACCAAGAATGTGGTGCTGCAAAATCACAATGCAGATCCCAATTGTATCAAGTTAAAGAATATTTTCAACCTGATAAATAGTATAGGAATTGTAATAGTTGGAGGACCAAATGATGGTATCGTTTAAATTGAAATCTAAGTTATCTATTATTGAAAGATGATGGAGACCATGTTCTGTCAATTGTGGCGAGCACATATCCACAATTTGGAAAAACTGCTGAATGTTTCGCTTATTTGGAGGGTCGGGCTATTATTTCCCCAACACTTGATGTCGTCGATTTGATTAATAAATATATGATGTCATAAAATTAAAGGGGGAATGTGAAGTATATCTTAGTTCTAATAATGCATGCAAATCTGACTCAAACATTGACATATTGTAGGACGTTTACTCACTAGAGTTTCTAAATATCATTAAATGTTATAGATTGCCTCTATGAGTTAAAACTAAAAATTAGAATTCCACTCATGTTGTTGAGAAATATCGATCATTCCCTTGTATTATGTAATGTTAGTTGTTTACTTGACGATCATACTGTATAGGCTAATATTTCTCAAGAAAGCAATGCAGGTGAATTGTTGTTAATCCTTGAAATGACTGTCACACCATCCAATTCGAGGTTCCCTTTCAAGTTCCAACGATGACAATTTCCTCTAATCGTGTCATATGCTATGATGATCAACAAAATTCAAGGACAATATCTCTCTCACGTTGGAATTTTCCTGAAAAAGCCTGTTTTCAGCCATGGTCAGTTATACGTTGCTATATCAAGGGTGACCAATCGTATAAGTTTACAAATATTGATCGACGATGATGAGAATAAACATTTTAACAAAACTACAAATATTGTGTATAAGGAAATTTATCATAATTTGTAAGGTATATTTCGTCTAATAACAATCATTTTATGAATTAGGTTATATCATTTTGAATACTATTCGATCTTTAAATAATATTTAGATGATTTATATATAGGGAGCAGTTATGGTAAAACTATTTATGGTGTGAGAACCAGTGATGGTTCTTACCGAAATATACATACACACAGAGAGATATATATAATTTACGTATACATATATACAATTACTTATTTAAATATTTTAATATATTTTAAATAATTCTTTTTATTTTAAATAAAATAAAATAAAAAATTATCGTGCAAAACGCACGAGTACAATACTAGTTCATTATTTATATATGTATGTGATAAACTTAAAGACTCAAATTAAGTAATTAGAGAAAATTTATTTGTAAATATAAAAAAACTTAAAAGACTAAGTCAAGATTTCTAGCCATTACTCACGGGCTATGTAAATCGACTATAAATCAAGAAAAAACCTTTTTTTCTTTTCTTAATTAAAAAATATTCTTCCTTCCTTCACTCATTCATCATGGCGCCTCGTATGAGACATTGCTGTTGCTTCCTGCGAATAGATTTACCTGCATGGATCAAATATCTTCTTCGTTTTGACCTGTACACAGTCACATTTACCGCTTTCCACTTTTCTTCAATTTTATCTTCGTTCTTGATTGATTCGTTGCCCTCTGTTTGTAGTGAACCAGAACTCGATGCGTCAGAAATTAGGATTCCTTTATCTGCATCAGATAGATCAGGAGGCGCCAAATCTGGGCGGCTTCAGAAGGTATTAATGTTGTATTAATAGAATTTGCCAGTGAATACTTTGATTAGATTAGTTGACAAGATTTATTCTCATTCACGATTTGGCATTTGGCTTAAACAAGATAGTCTGATAGTGATTATGTCCATTGGTTTCGATTTTTGTTTTGAATTGCTATTGTATTATACGGGTCCATTGTATTCTTCCAGTTTTTGCTGGAGCTGATGAAGGCACCACGGGTGGACTCTGAATTAAGGTTTTCCTTGTTCAAGACTCGTTTCTATACTCAGGTTCGCTTGGCACTACTTGTGATTCAATTCCAAACTCAAGCTGTCAAAATTTAGCATAATTGCATTCTGTCTCAGATTTCAGATTTGAAAACGAGCTTGCATATCATCAACTCTGCTATTGAAGAGGTAAATTAAGGATCCGTATGGATATTGATTTGTTGTTTTCTGAAATTACTCGAATAACTTCACGTTTTCCTCTTGCATCAGGTCCGGAACTCTCTCCAGCTGCTGGACATTCTGAAGAAAATTCTGTTTCTTGGAAACATGCTGAATGGGGGAACTGCTAGAGGTGTGGAACTTTATATCGATATGTATAGTGTTACCATTGAGCATCTGCAAATTTAGGAATCTTTGCTGATGGGGTTATGTGATCTGGAACTTTAGTTTCTTCATTTGTATGTATTAAGGAAATATAGTTTAAGAAGCCGGAGATTTCGTCCATGTTCAATTATGGCCTGCTGCAGTGTGAAAAAACAGTTTCAATTTTTTATAATGCACTTAAACTTTAAACTCCTTTCCTCGTTCAGGTAGTGCTGCTAGGTTCAGGATGGGTAGTCTTTTGGAACTGACAGATTCACCTGCAGCAGACAAGAAGATGACACTCATGCATTATCTTTGTAAGGTATAATCTCCCCATTTTCTTTACTTTTATTTTTCTGTTGTTTCTCCTCCAAACAGCTCGGTTGCAGCTCCTAATCTTTGGTAATCTGAATTAGTCATTCTAAAAGCGCTAGGCACTACTGCTGGTGTATGGGCTGGATATGTATAGATAGGATTAGGGCAGGCTCTAAATTCTGATTTAGGTATATCGTTTTGAAATTGCGAACCATTAGAGATGAATGAGTTTATGACTCTGACAAGTTGAACAGGTTAGACTCTTTCATTGTTTTTGGACTAGGAGTGGTATCGTGGACAGTACCTTTAGGAAAATGAGGTTGTTTGTGTGATTGCGTTATGCAGCATGGATGGGATTTGTAGCATAGTGGTTTTATTTCCGAGAAACCATTGAAATGTTAAAGAAGGATTGCGTCGAAAAATGAAGAAAATAAGATAGGCTGGACCAAAGGAGATTGAAAAGAAATAATATATGTGAAAAAACACGGGAATTAGTGTACCTCACACTAATATGTAAGCTCAATTCTTGATTGATAGGGATTGTGAATAAAACTCAAAGTAGAATCATAATTACAGACTCTTAACTACAATTCATGCTAGCATGAAAATTGGCTTAAATACACTTATCCTAAACTAAAGCGCTTTCTAAGTATAGATTATTCATTAGAAACATCGGACTCGAGTCTCTTTTTGGGCCCATTTTAATGTGAATGTTCAACTCCTCTTTAGTTTGGAAAGAACTTAAATCAACCTCATTGTGCGTTTTCGACTTTTTGATAATTTCAGGTGCTTGCTTGCAAGAGTCCATATCATCTACACTTTCACAAGGATTTTGTTCACTTGGAAGCTGCCTCAAAGGTTATTTCAATTCCACTACTAGATGCTAGTTTAATTGAGTACTGTAAATATACTTGCAAAGATAACGAGTTCTGTTTGCAGATACAACTAAAACCTTTGGCAGAAGAAATGCAAACTATTATCCAGGGTTTAGAAAAGGTAAAGCAGGAATTGGCTGCTTCAGAGAATGATGGTCCGGTTTCTGAAATTTCTCACAAGGTATCGCAGCTTCTATGTGATTTATGCTCACCTTGGAGATTAATTATTTTTTGCCTTTTTTCTGTTTAGGTAAGATGTGAAAAAGAAAAAGAAAGCCTTATCATATAAATTTTAATAGAAGTACTTGAAGGAGGATTTTTGATTAATAAAAACTGCAAAGTAACATTACGTGGTAATGTTGTAACTATCATTCTTGCTGTGCTTGGCAGACATTGAAGGAATTCATTGGTGCTGCTCAGACTGAAGTGTCCTCTGTGACTAATCTATATTCTGTTGTGGTAAATAAATTATCGTGTGATTGGTTATTTGTAGCCTCGTTTTATTTTCCCTGGTAATAGAGCGTTATTCACAATGTTTGCTAGGGAAGAAATGCTGACGCATGTATTCTATATTTTGGCGAAGATCCTGCGAAATACTCGTTTCAGCAAGGTAAAATGAATATTTGTTTTTATCCAGGTGTGGCGTTTGAATAAATTGCAGAGTTCTGAGTGAATGTCTTACCATGTTATCCAGTTACCGCAACCCTCGTAAGCTTTGTGAGGTCGTTCGAGAAAGCCCATGAAGAAAACTGTAAACAAGGCTTCAAGAAAGAAAGAGTCGAATGTTTGACTCAAGCAGCTGATTTGTAGTACGTATCGGGATTGTTGGAATAAGGATTTCTTTCAAACCGAGTTATAAGAGGTATGCACGGGCTAGACTGATATTGCAAATTTGGCTCGCGTTTTGTTTGGAAGCACATTATGTTATTTTGCATCTCCGTCCGATTTGGGCGAATCGTCTTTGTGTGAGGCTACCTCGGAATCGTAATTTACCTATATAAAATATTTGAAATTCTAAAAATAAATTACTTTGTTATTCTACAAATATATGTTTTGTATGAGTTCACTTTAGTATAACTTTGACATTTTACTTTTTACATTATTAAACTATTGAGATTTCTAATTATTGTTCGTAAGTGGGATTTAATGTTTGATGTTAATCCTATTGTGCGTAAAATATTGTTTATACATTATTTATTATTATACAAATAAATTGGGACCACATAAAAAAAGATGTTGAACAATCAATTTTATCGATGTTGAAACCACTTATATTTACTTTAACATCGTTTTTATAATACCGATGTCTATAACATCGATAGTTTCAATATCAGTTCAACAACCGATGTTAATAGTAGTTTAGAACTGATGTTAAAATCCCTTTTGTAGTAATGATAATTATCGAAGGCAAAACACCGTTAGACAATTGCTCTTGAATGGTGTTATCCATTTACTACGTTAGGTCAAAGAATAATATTGCGGATCCATTCACAAAGGGACTCGATCGAGACCAATTACGCAAATTGCTAGAGGGAATGGGTTTAAAAGTTACAAACTAGAGAATGATCATAACGGTAACCCAATCTTGATGAATGGAGATCCCACGAGCTTGGTTTAATGGGAAAACTAAACTATGAGAATTCATCTAAGTACTTGGAACAAGATGAATGTTAAAATGCTCATTCTTAGTAAGCAATTCAAGTGCAACAACCTGAAAATTATGGCGAGGTTATGTCTTCAGGACTTTTAATGAATCCTTAAACTTGTATATTGAAAGTATATCAGGATACTTTTGATGGGAGGTCATCCATATAAGTGTGAAATGATGATTGCTTCAAATATAAACACTTACGAATTATATTGTTGTCCATGGCCAAAAAGGACACAATTGAAGAACAGAAAGGTGTTAAAGCATTATCGAGTGAATAACGTCTCGATATACACTATGGAAGAATAGTTCAATGTATCGTGTCAACTAAACCACTTGTATATTCGATGATATTTACTAAGAAAGGTTCACATTTACAAGCCACCAAACGTGATGCAATAAAGTTTTATGAGAACTGAAAAAAAGAGTCAACATACATATATATATTGATTTTCACTAATGCGGGAGGTTATCGAAAATTGGTTTAAGTATGGTAGGTTGACCTTCTTGGACCATTTTTGATTAAAAAATTTTAATTCGTGTAAAACTAAATGGTACACGAGTATCTATATTTTGAATAAATAATCCACCTATTTGTTAATACTGCTAACGCCCTAACCTAGGTGTCACTAAATCGTATGTCCGGATAACATGTGTCATCTTATAGTAGGTTCGATTTATTAGTTGGCAGTTTCGAATGGTTCGTATTAATTTTTACCATATATGGATTTTTTTGCTCGGTATAAATAACAACTTTTTTCCTTTATACTCTATTTACTAACGAAAGCAATACTACCGAAAGCAATTCACAACCGAAAGCAATATCCACTACCTTTTTTCATTCTACTCATATCATATCATTCTTACTGTATTTTTTATTCTCAAACAAAATCCAAAGCAGCTTCTTAAAGTAAAAAATATCTTTGATCTACTCATATCATATCATTCCATTCATTTTTTTTCTTCTCAAACAAAATCCAAATTTCGTTAGAACTGAGTTCAGATCTGTGAGAATTCAAGATCTGTGAGTAACATAGTTTTCAGATCTCATTCTACATTTAAAAACCGAGTTCAGAGATCTGAAATATAAGAGGTATGTTCAATATTAAAATTTTGCTTAATATTCTTTAATCCATATATTTTCTGTTCACATCAATAAATTTTCTGGATATGTGAGACATCTACAAAGTTTTGTAATAATTTTGTGGATTATATTATCAATTTTCGGTTTGGAATTAATTTTTTTGATTTGTTGATTAAATTTTCTCGTATTTTCTTTTCAAATGAAACAACATATAATCCGCAGATCCTTGGTATCTCAAAAATCTGCGTAATATTCTTTAATTATGTTGGTGTATTGATCATTAAATTTTCTGTGTTCTGATTTTTATTTTATTAATTTATTTTTTGGCATATTATGTTTACTGAAGAAATCGATGTGAATATATATTTTTATTTTTTTTAGTTCATAGTTACTGGATTTGAAAGTGTTGGTGTATTGATACTTTAATTATATATAATTTTTTTGTATTGATCCAGCAGATCTTTGGTATCTAAAAATATTTTTTTTTTGGTTGATTAAATTTTCTGTGTTCTGATTTTTTTTGTTTTGGCAGATTATTTTTACTCAAGAAATCACAGAATTCGTGTAATTTTTTTTGGCAGATTATTTTTAATGATTTTTAGTTCATTGTTATTTTTATTTAATAGTTATTATAATTAATGTATTGAATCATGTAACAATTATAATTAAGTTCCCAATCACTTGATTTTTTATTTTTTGAATATGGCAATTGCAAGGAATATAGAGTAATCGATTTTAATACGTATTTTGTTATATTTTGTTATATTTAGTTCATATTTACTGTAATTAACTTTAATGAATCAAGATATTTTCATAATACGGAGTGTGATAGTCAACGGTAGTATATTTGTACAACATTCCCATTTTTCCAAGGTTAAGATTCCATGATTACGCATAATCATAAAAATGGTAATATGATAATATCCGCAATTAAGAATAATATTGGTGGAATTATTTCAGAGTGTGATATTCAATAGTAATATATATTGGTGGAATATTTAATAATAAAATAGATAGACATGAATGGTAAGATGATAATATTCATTTAGATGTCAAACTTTGTCAAAAGATTTGAAAAAATACATGATATGTAGACATCACTTAACAATTATAATTAAGTTCCCAATCACTTGATTTTTTATTTTATATTCAAAATTAGTAATTTAAATAAATTGCGATATATATAATTATATATGATTTTTATATGATAATATTCATTATATCCATAATTAATATACCTATCCATAATTAGACTCTAAGTCTAATATTATATACGTAATTATGAAAAATAGGACAATTACAAAAAATATATATGTCGTAATTAACTTTATTAATTATGATCCCAAAATAAAAGGAAAATTGTGGTCTTTTTGTTATGCCATAAAAAAGGATCAAGCATTATAATCTCATTGTACGTAAAGAATGTTAAATTTATTGTTTGATACCAAGGTAAATCTTTTTTATATTTATTAAAAAGATATTCCTTATTTTGTACGTAATATTATCTTATATGATAATATCCATTATATCCATAATTAATATACCTTCAAAGATTTTTAGCTTTTTGAAATAGTTAATACAATAAGTCAAACTAATCTAAATTATAATAGATATATAGAATGTTTTTAAATCGATTATTTTAAAGATTTTGTCTTCTACGAATATATAATAACCAAACATACCAAATATACTAATAAATATATTTTTAGTAATAATCAATTATATCTATTACTCATCATAATTGATTGTCATGACTAAAATCAAGGATAACATATTTTGGGTTTATTATACACATAATGACTGCCAAATAAAAACATATATTTTTGTACAAAACAATAAAAAAAAATCTACAAATACAAAAAATAAAATATTTACAGATGACTTCGAGAATTACAAAAGATCTGCAAAATATCCACATCAAACTAATTTATTTTTTTGCTCTATATACGGGATAATCGTGATATTTTTTTTTTTGGAAAACTTATGTAATGTATAAACAATTAAGAGATTGCATCATTATAAATTTTGGAAATACCTCCAATAAATATGCAATTTTTGATAAACTGATATAATATAATATCAATTTGTTAATTAATGTAGGAATATATATCTATCAATTTAGCTTTTTCCCTAAACCGATTATGTTTTTCTTTTATTACATGTAATTATTATTATATGTTAACTACACAATCATCTGTGCTAAAAAAATATATTTGAGCCTATCAAAATTTTTTAACAAATCAATTCCATATTATATACGAGCCCAACACAAAATTTTAGCAAATCAATTCGAGTCAATCATATGTGAAATTAATTTTTATAATTGTTTTATAGATTTTATTTTCTATGAAACGATAAATAACAAAAGAAATAATTATACTAATAAATATATCTTTAGTAATAATCTAAAAAATAATTTTAAACAATAAGAATTCTAAAAAATAAGTGGTGATATCGAAATACAATAGGATCTGGAAAAATCTTTGAAAATTTTCAAAAAATCATACAGAAAATCAGAGAAATGATTTTAACACCCTATATTTATACACAATTTAACATTTATTTTTTCTAATTTATTTTATAATGTATTTATTACGTTCTGTCCGCGTAATACACATGTGACTACACTAGTACTAGTATATTTAACTTTTCAAACTAATTTTCGATGAGTTAGAAATAAATACTTAAAATTAATTTGAAAGAGTAAGGTGTATTAGTTGCGAGAATATGGAAAGTCTCATCCCCACATAATAAATGAGAGGGAATTCAATGCATTTAATAAGTAAAGTGGAACAATGAGCATCAGGTGAGTAAGACCATGCATTAGAGCATCTTTAACCCAAACCTCAACCCCTCCTCACTTTTTCAATTCCCAACACGCCACATCACCAAAATCACCTCCACATTACCAACTCATTTTATTTCCCTCCCCAACCCCTTTTATCTCATTTATCCTTCAAACTCTCAAACATACTTTTTATGGACCCCACATGTTTCCCAACAATTTTAATTCTTATTTTTCACATTCCAATATTATTATATTTTATCTATTAAATCTATTTAAACTATTTAATCTATTAAATATAGTAATTCTACTTAATCATGAGTTTATGATTAAATTAATAATAATAATAATTTAAAATTATTTGAAAATAAGCCTCAAAATAAATACTTTTATTTGAGATAATATGTGATATTCTATTTTATTTATATATCTATTCTTAATTTTTTTTTCATTTATAATTAATATTCATGTAAATATTTTAAAATTTTAATTAATAATAAAATTTAAATTCTTTATGTATGAAAATTTATTTATTTTAAAGTAAATTATTTTAATTTATATATATATATAAATATATATAAAAATTAAAAAGAAAAGAAAAAGAAAAAGAAAGGACGGAAGAAAGGAAGAAAAAGGAAAGGAAAAAGAGAAGAAAAAAGAAAAAAAAAAAGAAAAAGTTGGGTGCTGCAACTTTTCAGAGGTGGGGCCCACTGCCCCACTCTCTCTTCAGGCGCGTGCGCTGCACGCGCCGTGTGATTGGCCCAAGTGGCGGCGACTGCCGCCCCACTTCTCCCTCTCTCCTTTTTTTTATTTTTTCTTTTTTTCTCTCCCTCCGTTGGAATAACCCCCTCCCCATTCTCAAACCCTCCTTCTCTCCAACTTATTTATTCTACCCTCCCAACCAAACCCCACCAAACCCCAAGGTTAAAAGATGCTCTTATGACTTGGTGAACCTCGGCTCGGGCTCGGGCCTGGGCTGAATCTTGGCATTTGAACTTTGGGTTGCACTTGTACTCCTGGGACCTTGCCCAAACCCTCTTCCGGTAGTGATAAGCCTGGTTTTGCGTTTTGTTCCAGATTCAATTGATTTTTGATTTAGCTAAATTTGATAATGGGCCTAGGCCCATTTGTGATGCTTCTGACTTGGGGCTCCACATCTGAACCCCGTATCTGCTTGTAACAGCAGTCTGCAACCCACATTAGGCTTGTTAGAGTTCTGAATTTTGGTATTCAGAATTCTGTAAATAGTAAGAATTCTTATTTGTTATTGGATTTATAATTCTTAGTTGTAGAATAAACGAGAATTGAGATTTAGAATTCCAATCTTAATATTCCCAGTGTTAGACCAAACAAGGCCTGAGTGTCAATTAATGGGGCGATTTCGTGGCATCTCAAGCCCATTGAACTCCACATGATGCCCTCTCACAGATGGAAGTGTATAAATAAGACCACCTAGACTTAAGTCAATGATTGAATTATTTATCTTGCGAAAAGCCTTAGTTGGCACCATAAGGAGCATATTTATCTTGCGAAAAGAGGAACCTCAACTCGGATTTTATGTTTCATTCTTGTCCAATTTATTTAGTATTTTTGTTCAATTGTAAAAATTATAGTATACTTCAATATTTTTTCAGTTTATACTATTTGCACTCCTATATATTAATACAAAATCTTTCTAACTTATATATGCTTCATATGTTACGATTGACAAATAAAAAAATTTGGTGTTTCGTTAGTTTATATATCATTCTAGTCTAATATTTACCTAATTTAATACTTTTCTTTTTATTGTATCTTACCTAATTTAATTTTTATTATATTTTCCTTATTCAATAATTTCCTTTGATTCTCCTAATATAAAAATAGAAATAAGTCCAAAAAGTTGAACTACCAAATAAGGGGGTACTAACCTCAAAATAGAGATCAGTGACCTAGAAAACCTCAAAACGTGACAAGCGACCTCCAAACAATCCGCAATCGACCTAAGCGACCTCGACTTTCCTGCAAAACAACGCCTAGAACGGGCCGGATTTCGAGCCCGTTAAGGCCCTCCGACGCTTAAGTTAATAAGCGAAATCACCACTTCTTCTCTCAACAATAATGCAATATAATGATATCATAGGCTTAAAATAATGAGAGGTATGCTCCTCCTTTTATAGATACAAGAGAAGTCCTTGGTTACCTTCTCCTACCACAATTCCATAAATACAACAACTGTCTTATAATTAGGATTRCTCTCATATAGTAAATTCCCATAAARAATAAARCTCTCAATAAAGTATCAAAATAAGCCGGAACTTACGGCCCACCAGGCCCATAACAATCCACGTACATCAAACCCACAAACAGGCTCAAGTACTCAMCCCAAATTACAAGAGATCGCGACCCTAWATGAAAAGTCATCCCCATACTACAGGTCGCTACTCTTCACAAACAGCTCGCTAATACCAAAACAGCTCGCTCACTTCTCAAAATCACAACACAGCTCGCTCATCTTCTAGGAGGAACACCCTCTCCCATAAATAAGGTCGCTTACCACAAATAACCTCATAAATCAAATAATATTACGTATGGACATTTTGGTCCGCATCAGCTAGTCCACCATGTTCTAGCTGATTGAGGTATGAAATCAGGTAGGACATGTAAAAACAGAATCACAAGAGCACAACCACTTAAAAACAATCAATAAAACAAAAACACATAAGTAAATCACCATTCCACCTTACCAAATCATTTTTCAGGATCACACAATCCTACAAAACGAGCCATAGTACCAATTATCCCACTGTGAATTGGCAAGTATACTTGCGACCTGCAAAAATTCAGCTTACCGAGTTCGCTTCTTTTTAAGATAGCATGATCACCTCACGAGGGACGATATGCAAGTCCCCAGACCAAGTCCCCAACTTTATATATGATGGCCTAAACCACAAAACTTTTATTCACCGACTTAAAATCACATTCGGGCTCAATAATTTCAAAAACGCAATCAAAAACAAATACAACATACAACACGCACAAACCACCCCACCACTATACATCAATCATCCCATAAGAATTTACCACATAAAATCGCGACCTCAAAAAGATCAGCTTGTTGAGCTCGCTCATCGCCCAAGAAGACATACCTGCGAGTCCCCAAGTCGAGTCCTTAGACCCATACCTGACGACCTAAAACCATACCCTTCTACAGCATGAAGTTATAATCGGTCACAATAATACAAGAAAATCCAATTGTAACCATATGACAWTAACATGGGACTGAAAACTACCTAGTCCCCAATGTTTAATTAATATAAGTAAAACAAAACAACTAGGCCACATCAACTCAATAAAGCTCGCCTATATAGTCCCCCAAGCTAATAGAATCAAGTAGTCCAACTAGATTATCCCCAAAAAGTAAATGTCAAATAAACATGATTTGCACATAGGTCGCACAAAATCGTAACCAATCCCAATCATATTTCATATCCTCATAAGACCATGAGATCACATCACGAATCACAAATAATCCGATAGAGCTAAAACCAGCTCGCATATAAAACATATTAGCTCGCACAGACATAACCATCCATAATATCAGAACACAATATCTTGAAAAAGATGCGTAGGTCAATCATACCTCTTCCAAACACATAATAATACAACCATAACTTCTAACCATATGAAAACCATGAAAATAACTCGCCAAGTGTTATTTGGAAAATTCCATCCGCCCCGAAAGGGTATAACGCACAGAGCCCGCCTCAACGGGTAACAAAACAATCGCCCTGTAGGGTAAAAACACACAATCCGCCCCGAAGGGAAAAAATGCACATAGCTCGCCCCAAAGGGTAATGAAACCAAAAACCATGTACGAAATAAAACCCATAAGCTATTATAGGTCGCAACCACCAATCACACTTCGTCTAACGAGATCGCAGTATCCTAAAAACAATCAACCCTGACTTATTAACAATCCCATCAACCAGCACTCCGAGCATATTAGCTCGCATAAGAACAACCATCTATATGATCATAAGAAAAACATGTAAAACAAACACCACAACCACTTAGTCATAGAAAACCATCAGAATAGCTCGCGCAACTCTATTTATCATATATCAGAATTACTCAACTTCCCCAAAACACAAACTTCATGCGGGAGAAGTGCCCTCCGGTCCAGAGTTACCTTCTCCCGCCATAAAAAACACAACTTTTAAAAACACTAACTCTTCACACTACTTCACAAATCACAGCCTCTCAACATTAACCTCGTACGGGAGAAGTGCCCTCCGGTCCAGAGTTACCTTCTCCCGCCACAAAATCACAACACTTGCCTCAAACACAAACTTTCACCACAACCTTTCAACACAAACTTTGTGCGGGAGAAGTGCCCTCCGGTCCAGAGTTACCTTCTCCCACCCCGCCGACCTAAACAAGCGTCAGCCCACTATCACTTTTACTTTCACTGCGAGAGAGGTGCCCTCCAACACAAGAGTTACCCTCTCCCCAGCCTGCCGACCTAAAACAAGCGTCAGCCCATAACCATAAAAACCATCACCGACCTAATAGAAGCGTCGGGTTTTAATCATCATCGACCTAATGAGAGCGTCGTAATTTAATCGCCATCGACCTAATGAGAGCGTCGGAATATAATCGTCATCGACCTAAAGAGAGCGTCGGAATTTAATCGTCATCGACCTAATGAGAGCGTCGGAATATAATCGGCATCGACCTAATGAGAGCGTCGGAATTTAATCGTCATCGACCTACTGAGAGTGTCGGAATATAATCGTCATCGACCTAATGAAAGCGTCGGAATTAAACTATCATCGACCTAATAAAAGCGCCGGAATTAAACAATCATCGACCTAATGAAAGCGTCAAAAATTAAATAATCATCGACCTAATGAAAGCGTCGAAATTAAATCATCATCGACCTAATGAAAGCGTCGGAATTAAATAATCATCGACCTAATGAAAGCGTCGGAATTAAACAATCATCGACCTAATGAAAGCGTCGGAAATTAAATCATCATCGACCTAATGAAAGCGTCGGAATTAAATCATCATCGACCTAATGAAAGCGTCGGAATTAAATAATCATATCACCATCAAGCCATATAGGATCAAAACAAAACTGACACAAAGTTCTCAGCATGTATTCCAACTTTGAAGGTTAAAATGCTTTGATTGGKAATAAATTAAAAAKCAAAACACATACCAKTGGAAAGCCCTTCGCGTCTAGTTTCCAACGCAAAAATCGGATCTTAAAACGYATAATCCAACAGTGAGTTATGACCAATTTACTGAAGTGTGGCAGTGCAGTATTTTCATACGGGAATTTGAAAGGATGAGCAACTCTTATTGTGTTCATAACCATATAAAATCAAAATAAGTTCTCATCAACCAAATGTTAAATCTCCCCACAAAATAAAATCACATAAATCCAATTAGCACTCTCCACGCATGATTAATATCTCATCATTCATTCTATCAAAAATATGAAAAGAATTTCAAAACCAAATCTATCCAACCCCATGGATAATTAATATTTAATATAATCACATGAACCATTTACCTATATTAAATCAAATAAACCATAAGTCTATCCCCATATAAATCAAAATCAAGTCCATCAACAAGTATCCCATATGACAACCACATCAATCAACCAAACCATATCATCCTCATTTAAACACATCTAAAATAAAATAAATACTTATCTCGATTTTTGATGATTTTGTTGCGTTTTGTTGATGCACTACCTCATCACCTTAGATTTCGAGCAACAAAACGGATCATCCCTGAATATCTGAACACGCGACCTCATCGCGTTTGTTTGTTTGCGTTGACCATTCCCGAGTTAAGGTCCAAGCAACACATAAAGTAATTCTCAAAAACCAACATTAATACAAACGAATAGACCTTATTCAGTCCGTTAGTATATGATCAATAAATAAAACGCAAGCATCATAACCTTTATTCGTGTTCACAAATCTTCAAAACTTGATCTCCACTGCTATTCATATTTAACCACTATATATCGTACATATTATACCCAAAATTCAACTCCGTCCAACAATTAAAGTGTACATAACTTAATTCTCAAAAGAAATTAGACAAGCCGTTTTTGGAAACAGGATCAGCTCTATTTAAAATTCGTTATAAAATTTTTCCAAACTCATAATCAGATCTCCACCGTTTAGATTAAACTTCAACATGTTTATATTAACATATCCAATTTTCGAGTTGATCCAACGGTTATATTATGTACAATCGTATTTTGAAAAACACTGCTCAGAATTTTCCGAAAATAAAAACTGCTTCGATCGAAAATTTATATAAATTCCCTCACATCTCAAAATCCGATCTCCACCGTTCAAAACATAATTTAAAAGGTCCTTGACGTTTTATAAAAATTTCAACGTGATCTAAGGTTGAAACAGTAGAAAACGATTTTTAAAGTTTATTGTGCAGTCAGATTTTAGACCTACGAAAATTGTGTACCTCACGTCTTTCGCTCAAGGACTCGATGTCCCTCTTTCCCACAGACGGCGCCAATTTGATAAGTCCAAAAAGTTGAGCTACCAAATAAAGGGGGTACTAACCTCAAAAATAGAGATCAGTGACCTAGAAAACCTCCAAACGTCACACAGCGACCTCCAAAGAATCCGCAATCGATCCCAGCGACCTCGACTTCCTGCAAAACAGCGCCTAGAACGGGCCGGATTTCGAGCCCGTTAAGGCCCTCCGACGCTTAAGTTAATAAGCGAAATCACCACTTCTTCTCTCAACAATAATGCAATATAATGATATCATAGGCTTAAAATAATGAGAGGTATGCTCCTCCTTTTATAGATACAAGAGAAGTCCTTGGTTACCTTCTCCTACCACAATTCCATAAATACAACAACTGTCTTATAATTAGGATTTCTCTCATATAGTAAATTCCCATAAATAATAAATCTCTCAATAAAGTATCAAAATAAGCCGGAACTTACGGCCCACCAGGCCCATAACAACCCACGTACATCAAACCCACAAACAGGCTCAAGTACTCATCCCAAATTACAAGAGATCGCGACCCTAAATGAAAAGTCATCCCCATACTACAGGTCGCTACTCTTCACAAACAGCTCGCTAATACCAAAACAGCTCGCTCACTTCTCAAAATCACAACACAGCTCGCTCATCTTCTAGGAGGAACACCCTCTCCCATAAATGAGGTCGCTTACCACAAATAACCTCATAAATCAAATAATATTACGTATGGACATTTTGGTCCGCATCACACAGATGGAAGTGTATAAATAAAACCACCTAGACTTAAGTCAATGATTGAATTATTTATCTTGCGAAAAGCCTTAGTTGGCACCATAAGGAGCATATTTATCTTGCGAAAAGAGGAACCTCAACTCGGATTTTATGTTTCATTCTTGTCCAGTTTATTTAGTATTTTTGTTCAATTGTAAAAATTATAGTATACTTCAATAGTTTTTCAGTTTATACTATTTGCACTCCTATATATTAATACAAAATCTTTCTAACTTATATATGCTTCATATGTTACGATTGACAAATAAAAAAATTTGGTGTTTCGTTTGTTTATATATCATTCGAGTCTAATATTTACCTAATTTAATACTTTTCTTTTTATTGTATCTTACCTAATTTAATTTTTTATTATATTTTTCCTTATTCAATAATTTCCTTTGATTCTCCTAATATAAAAATAGAAATAAGTCATATATAATTAGTAGATAATATTTAAATTAGTTAGTTTAATTAAAATAAAAACTACATATGAAATAATTTTAATTAAATAAATTTCATTATGAAAATAATTAAATATTTTTTATTGTTAATATAATTTAAAATAATTTTATTTTTGGAGTTTCAAATATTATATACTAGTTTAACACCCGCATATTATGCGGGATTTGAAAAGGCGTAACATTTTATTAAAAATAATAAAAGAATAATATTAAAAATGATTCATACAAATCGTAATATTATTTGTTCTATTTTCACAACAAATAATTCTTACAGACAAATCAGAACATTACTTGTTCTAATTACAGTAAGACTGGTTTTCACAATAAAAAATTTTCAAGTTTTTTTTTACCGTGAGTCACGAAATTAGTTGTAAAGTATACCAATAACATTATTTGTTCTAATTACAGTAAGACTTGTTTTCACAATGGATAATTTTTTAAAATATTTACCACGAGCCACGAAATTAGTTGCAAAGTATATCAAAATACCATAAACTTGACGAAAAAACTCGTATAAAATTGAGTTTGAAAAAATATAAAACATACAACACCCACGTATTACATGTGAATATGTGATATAACAAATTAAAATTCATAAGATACTGATAGTTCTATTGAAAAAACGACGTGCATCTAACTTGTAGTATATGTAATATTATTTTATTTTATTTTTGTTTTCCTGCGTAAGATACTAATTTGTTCGTATGAAAATCTTATTGATAAGACTTTTTCAATTGTAGCCAATATCTTTTATATATATATATATATATTATGTGTATCAATGCATTATATTGGAATTAGATAAAGAGATTTAAAATATATTTAATATTTATTTTTCTAGGCGTAATACTTTATTATTATTATTATTATTATTATTATTATTATTATTATTATTATTTTATCTTTTTTGTTTCAATTTTTTTTGTTCTTTTTTTTGGTGTAACAATAGTTTTTCATATATATTTTTAATATTATTTTTAATTTATTATATTAATATTAGATAAGAAAGATTAAGTTTATATTATTTATATTTATTTCCCATTTTTAATAACTTTATATAACTCGTATTTTTCTTATATAAGTATTTATAATTATAATAAAATTATTTCATCTTTTATTGTAAATATTAATTAATTCAACTTATATAGATTTTTTCTAATTAGACATAACTTATTTATATTTTTATATTAGAAGAATAAAAGTTAGATATTGAATTTGACAAAATAAGTTAAAGAAAATATCAAATTAGGTAACATGTAATGAAAGAGAAATATTAAATTAGGCAAAATATAATATTATGAAATTATTAAATTAGGTAAAATATAATAAAAATAAAAATATTAAATTAGGTCAATATTAGGCTCGGATGACACCGAAACTCCAGAATCTTTTGCAAAGCTAACGAAGCATGAAAAACAGACACATAGGATAGAAGAATTTTGCATTAATATATAGGGTGTTAAGCAAGTATATTTATGCAAAATACTCCTAATGTATGTGTCTGCTTCGTATGCTTCGCTTGGATAATAAAAAATCTTGGTGTTTCGATTGCTTATGTGTCATCCGAGCCTAATTTATACATAATTTAATAATTTTCCTTTATTGTATCTTGTTTATTTAATATTTTATTTTTATTATATTTAGCCTAACTTAATAGTTATTTTTCTTATATTTTGTCTAATTCAATAACTTTCTTTTATACTTCTAAAATAATAATATAAATAAGTCATATATAATTAGTAAAAAAATCTAAATTAATTATTTTAATTAAAAGATAAATTACTTATGAAATAGTTTTAATTAAAAAAAATTATTTATGAAAATAATTAATAAATTGTATTTATAATAAAAGTTGAAATAATTTAATTTTGAAATTTGAAATATTCTATATATGTAAATTGTGATATATTTATAATTGGAGAATGTAACTAAATGTTAGTAACGGACTCAATCTAAATATAAAAAAAATAAAAATAAATAATAATAATTAATTAATATTTATTAGACAATGACACAATACGAGAAGACTTGAGAGTATGACACCTTTTGAATTTTTCAAAGTATGTAACTGTAATTACTAATAAAATTAATCTAAACATTAATATAAAATAATTTAATAATAATTAATTAATAAAAATTAGAGATGGGTTAAAAATGTGACATCTTTTGGATTTTTATAAGTATGTAAATATAATTATTAACGAATTTAACTTAAATATTAAAATATAATATTAAACAATAATTATAATAATTAATATATAATTTTCATAAATATTTTTTATATTTAATTTCTTATAAATCTTATATAATATACGAGTATTAAATTAGTTTATCATATAGGGGAGTTTTACAGTGTATTCACTGTATAATACCTATACTTTTATCAAATTACCATGCATGGTGTGATATTTTGAATGGAACGAAGCTTAACTATCGATCTATGTGTGATAAATTGTGTGAAAAATGTATAATTTTTAATATAATGTGAACACGTAGTAGAGATTTGACCAACCGCGTAATATTTAGGGAAAATTCCCATTTGGTGACAAATCCAAACATCCGTATACCATTTAATCCTTCTAATTTGTTTTGTCCATATAGGCCAATCGATATTATTAATTAATAAATTATAATTAGGAATTGACCATCTCATCCCTAAATAAAATTACGACACCTCACTCAACCGAATACCAAATTTCCCGTTTTGCGTGTCGTTCTGCTTGAAAAATGGAGAATGATTAATCTGATAATTTCGTTCTATATTTATTTTCCATCCCTATTCATGGAAGTCTGGTTTTAATCATCCACTATTGATTTTCCGTTGATCCTCTGGTGTGAATTTCTACTAATTTAACGGGTTAAGAATTTGTTCCTTTTGGTGTGAATTTCTACTAATTTAACGGGTTAAGAATTTCATACTAATTTGGTAATTTTAGTGATGTGAATGGATATGATTGAGTTTTATTTCATAAAATTTAATTCCATACTCCCTTCTTATAGATTTTCATACTTATTATTTTTTTTGTTGTTAGCGGGCATGATTGAATTTCTTACATATTATTTTTTAAAAATTTCATACTTGTTTCTATGAATTTTTAGAATTTCATAATTCCATCAAATTGTGCGGGATGAGATTGAAGTATGAAATTCTTTATAAAGTGAATATGAAAATTTATAAGAAGGGAGTATGAAATTCTATAAAACGTTTTTCCAAATTAGTATGAAATTCTCAAATCAAGATAAAACCAATTAAATCCCGTTAAACTAGTATGAAATTCTAATAGACTTCCCCAAATTAGCATGAAAAAATTAGTATGAAATTCTAATAGACGGAAATTAATAATGAGGAAAGTATGAAATTTGAGCTGCGGAATCAGAGAAATCATCTTGACTATTTGATAAGGATTAAGAGCGAGATTTGGAGATGCAATTAATAATGAGGAAAGTATGAAATTTGAGCTGCGGAATCAGAGAAATCATCTTGACTATTTGATAAGGATTAAGAGCGAGATTTGGAGATGGAAATAGAAAAACCGTACAAGTAGAAGAAGAGTGCTGAGTTTAATTATGGGGTAAATTAGGTATGTGTATCATAAGAAATAAATATATAAAATATGAAATATTGTTTGGACTTAATGGAATACAGATATTTTCTTTTAGCCTAAATGGTCAAAGCCCCTAATATTTATCTATATTTTACGAGTGAATGTATTGGACAATCTACACAGATGTACCTCATAACGGATCGAAGCCCCTAGTCTCTTAAATAATGGATTGAAGCCCTTACAAAGTCTAATATATATCCTATCAAAGATATTCTATTCCTAGTCGAAGTTGGTTGATTGTCCTTTTCCTCGTACTAAAATGATAAAGTCCAAAATCCATCTTCCCCTCTTACTATAGTCTGTAAGAGCATATACAATAGTCCAAAACCACCGCTACAAAAATCAGTATCAGAATTATTGCAATTCTTATTTCCAGAAAATAAAAAAAGAATTACTTCTTCTAATTTCAGAAACCATGGCTGATCCAAGCTCTTCTGCCCAAACCACCGAGTCGTGAGTTTTTGTTTTTGTTTTTGTTTGTTCTTAGTGGGTTATGTCATGTTTTTTGATTTCATGATATATTTTTTTTTAATTTATTAGCCCTTTTTCTTGCTTGGTTTTACTATGATGTTGTCCGGGTTGTTTTCTTGTGTTGTAATTTGGTTCGTAAATTTTTTTAAAAGCTATGAATCACTTTTTTTTTTGTCAGACACTCCCGTGTTCTTTCAAAAACTCAATGCTTCTTAGCACATATAAGACATGCATGTGTAACTGGGTTGCTTGGTATGGCATGTGTTATAAGTGTCTAAGTCTGATTATGATGTTTTAGTTCTCAATTCTTTTAATATAAAATTGCTCTGCCTAAATTTCCTGTTTTCTTGTTTATCTGCTCACTGTTGTTTAATTCTAAATTGGAATTACTGTGACGTTTCTTAATTAAAAAAATAAATAAATTGATTTATCACTGAAGAACTTGGAATTGTTGCAATCCACGAAAAGTAGCAAAAAAGATTTTTCTACCGCGATACTAGAGCGCAAAAAATCCCCTAATCGCCTAATTGTAGACGAGGCCATTAATGATGACAATTCAGTAGTTTGTATGCATCCTACTAAAATGGAGGAACTTCAGCTCTTTCGAGGAGATACTATACTTATAAAGGTACTTCCTCTATTTTTTTATTTTTTTTGATCATTATCTCTTTTTACAATACAATTGATTTCCTTTAATGTGGAGTTGTATATGCGGTGCAGGGCAAGAAACGTAAAGACACGGTTTGCATTGTTCTTGCTGATGAGCAATGTGAGGAGCCAAAGATAAGAATGAACAAAGTCGTCCGAGCGAACATTAGAGTACGTCTAGCGGATATGGTGTCTGTGCATCAGTGCCCTGACGTCAAGTATGGAAAGCGCGTTCACATCCTTCCGATCGACGACTCAATCGAGGGTCTTACTGGCAATCTATTCGATGCCTATTTAAAACGTAAGGCTATTGTTGCTTCTATTTTCTTGGAATCACTTAAAAAAAGTGATTATCAACTTTTAGTTTCCAAACATCATTTAATGCTTTGAATTTGACATAATGTATTGGTTTATTTTTTACACATAAATTAAGCACTTCTAACCAAAACACTCTCTTTTAACTTATTCAATGTTTTTTTTTTTTCTATTTGCAAACACTGCCAACTTATGATTCTCAACTACCTTTTTCCTCTGCTACAATTAATCATTTCCTCTAAAAGCATATTTTATTGTAATCATATGAATCGATATTTTTTTGGATGAAAAAAGTAATTCTTAGTATTTTCAAATGCCAACTTCTTTCGACTTTGCATGATTTAGTTAGAATCTAAATGCATAGGAAAAATGCTTTAGATTTCTGAGTTTTACTTTTACACTTTACATCTTATTCACCAAACACTTTCTTTTAACCTATGTGTGCAAACACTGCCAATTTTTGATTCTCAAATACTCTTCGCTTCTGCTTAAAAAAAATATCATTGCTGTAAACAAAATAATTTCCTCTAAAAGCAGAAAACCTCAAAATTATATGACTAATTATTTTACCTTTTTTTTTTTTGATAAAATTGTCAGCTTATTTCATGGACGCATATCGTCCCCTGAGGAAAGACGACTTTTTCCAGGTCCGAGGCGGCATGCGAAGCGTCGAGTTCAAAGTCGTCGAGACCGATCCCGGCGAATACTGTGTAGTCGCCCCCGACACCGAGATATTCTGCGAGGGCGAACCCATCAAGCGCGAGGACGAGGAGCGACTCAACGAGGTCGGGTACGACGATGTGGGCGGCGTCCGGAAACAGATGGCTCAAATCCGTGAGCTAGTCGAGCTTCCTCTGCGACACCCTCAGCTCTTCAAGTCGATCGGAGTCAAGCCGCCCAAAGGCATCTTGCTATACGGCCCGCCTGGATCTGGGAAAACTCTAATCGCGCGGGCCGTGGCTAACGAGACGGGTGCGTTCTTCTTTCTGATCAACGGGCCGGAGATAATGTCGAAGTTGGCCGGCGAGAGCGAGAGTAATTTGAGGAAGGCGTTTGAGGAGGCCGAGAAAAACGCGCCGTCGATTATTTTTATCGACGAGCTCGATTCGATAGCCCCAAAGAGAGAGAAAACGCATGGTGAGGTGGAGAGGCGGATTGTTTCTCAGCTTCTTACTTTGATGGATGGGCTCAAGACCCGTTCGCATGTCATTGTTATGGGGGCCACGAATAGACCGAATAGTATTGATGCTGCTCTGAGGAGGTTTGGGAGATTCGATCGGGAGATTGATATTGGAGTGCCCGATGAAGTGGGGAGGCTTGAAGTGCTCCGAATACATACGAAAAATATGAAACTTGCAGAAGATGTGAGTTTATGCATTGCTCATTTTATGGAATTATTATTATTATTATAATTTTATTTATTATTTATTCTTGTCTTGGGTAATTTTTGAGAGAGAAATGACACGATTCAAAAAACACGAAACAAATGATGGAATATCAAACTATACTTAATTGGAGTGCATAGTCTTGCCTTTTTTCCATAAATATAACGAGTTAGGCTTAATTATAGAATAACCCAACCATCTTTCAAAATTACAAATACCCCATTAAGGTAGGAAGATATTTCGTTGATATATTTGCATTTTCATAACAAATATTCCCTATTGAGGGAAGTAATTTGTATAATCTAAACATATACCTGGGAGTGTTTGTAATCATAAAGATAGCTGGGATTTTTTTTTATTTTTTTTGTAATTAGACTGAACCTTGAGGCCATTTTTGTAATTAACTCTGTTTTTTATCCATGGATTTATCTTTTCTCGTTTTCCTACTACTTTATTAAGGTTACGTTTTTCTTAACAAGTATCTTCCTAAAAGGGGGCAATTTGTAGGAATCGAAACAAAATATATTAGGGAGTGTTTGTAATTTTATAAGATAAACCTCGACTTTTTTTTTTAATTAACGCTTTTCGTTATCCAAAATGGGCTATGTTTTCTCATTGTTTATATTGAGTTGTTCAGGTTGATCTCGAAAGAGTTGCCAAAGACACGCACGGTTACGTCGGTGCCGATCTTGCCGCCCTTTGCACTGAAGCGGCTCTTCAGTGCATCAGGGAGAAAATGGACATTATTGACTTGGAGGACGAGACGATCGATGCTGAAGTGTTGAATTCAATGGCTGTGACCAACGAACATTTCTCAACTGCATTGGGTGCCTCGAACCCATCGGCCTTGCGTGAAACTGTACGTCCATTAATTTGCAAACTTTTTTTTAGTGATTTATATTTAATAAGCTCATGAAACTATCTCACGGTTTTCAGGTTGTGGAGGTTCCTAATGTTTCGTGGGGCGATATTGGTGGGTTGGACAATGTTAAACGTGAGCTTCAAGAGGTACGCATTATCTTCTCAACTTGAGAGTACATCAACTTCGGTTTGGGAAAAAATTATAAGCACTTCTACAAACACTCTGTTAAGCTGACATGTATGAGGTGGCAAGATGCCGGGCCATGATGGCCCGAACCAATCCCACCGGGCCAATGTCAGAAATTGGACGGGGTTGAGTTTTCTTGGGGCCTATATGAGCCCACGCCGGCTATGTCCTTGTTCGGTCCGGGCGGGGCTTTATTTTGCTACCTCAATGTATCATCAAATCATGTTATATCTGATGGTGCTTTTTCTATTTGATTTTCTGACTGCTAAATGAACATGTTTAAATCTTGAAAACTGGGTTCCAACAGACTGTTCAGTACCCCGTGGAGCATCCGGAGAAGTTTGAGAAGTTTGGAATGTCGCCTTCTAAAGGGGTTCTTTTCTACGGGCCTCCTGGTTGCGGAAAAACTTTGCTCGCAAAAGCCATTGCTAATGAGTGCCAAGCCAACTTTATAAGCGTCAAAGGACCTGAGTTGCTGACTATGTGGTTCGGAGAGAGTGAGGCTAACGTTCGAGAGATATTTGACAAGGCTCGGCAATCTGCGCCGTGCGTGCTTTTCTTCGACGAACTCGACTCGATTGCTACTCAGGTATTCATTGATGTCTCGATTTGGAGCTGTTATCATTACTTTATGGTTAATTACTAAAAATCCCATTTAGGTTTTAGTCTAATTACAAAAAAAAAAAAAGTCCTCCAAAATTACAAATATCCTTTGATCTTTGTTTTCGTTTTAAAAATAGCACCTGAGGACTTATGTTGAGTAAATACAAACCTAGGGGGTGTTTTAGTAATTTTTAGCGATAAATAGATTATTTTGGGATAATAATTACAGAAAAAGACCTTGAGATTTGAGATAATTACCAAAACCCCTCGGATGTTTGTGAAAATTACAAAAAATCCCATGATGTTTGATTATGTATTACGATTTACCCCCTTTATAAGCAAAAACATTTCAAAACCGCCCATTAAATTTTAAAACTATTACATTTACCCACTTGCATTTATGATAGAATCAAACCTCAAGGATTTTTTTTATTTTTTATTTTGTAATTTTCAAAAATCTCTGCGCTCTTTTGTGAATACTTCAAATTTTCATGGTTTTCAGTGTAATTATCCATTTTTTGTTATTATGCTAAATGGCATGAGTAATTATTTGTAATTTACCGTTAATTGATTTATCCGCGCCATGTGTAAACACATGTGCTTTTCCATGTTTTCCTAGAGAGGAAGTTCGGTTGGAGATGCTGGTGGAGCTGCAGACAGAGTTCTTAATCAGTTGCTGACTGAAATGGACGGCATGACGGCGAAGAAAACAGTTTTTATCATAGGCGCAACGAATCGTCCGGACATCATCGATCCCGCTTTGCTCAGGCCGGGACGTCTGGACCAGTTGATTTACATCCCGCTCCCGGACGAAGCTTCGCGCCTTCAGATATTCAAAGCTTGTCTGAGGAAATCACCAGTGTCTAAGGAAGTCGATCTATCGGCGCTCGCGAGACACACGCACGGGTTTAGTGGAGCCGATATTACCGAAATATGTCAGCGCGCTTGCAAGTACGCCATTCGAGAAAATATCGAAAAGGTAACTTAAGAATAGAATATAGTATCATGAGTGATAACCTAAGAAATTACAAAAACTACTCTGAGGTTTATCTAATTACAATAGGGGTTGATTTTATCGTTAAAAATTGCAAATACCCCCTCCGTTTGTGTTTCTATTTTACAAATTGCACTTCCAATAGGGTATTTCGGATTTTATCAGTTTGAAATACTACTCACTAATCCATGCTTGAGATTGGCGTTCGATATTCTTTCCTCGAGGTTAACCTTTTTATGCCTTTCGTACGTAATCCCAGGACCTAGAGAGAGAAATGAAGATGAGAGAGAATCCAGAGGCTATGGAAGAAGATGGTATATACGACGTCTCCGAGATTAAAGCAGCGCACTTTGAGGAGTCGATGAAATTCGCACGCAGAAGTGTGAGCGATGCCGATATTAGGAAGTATCAGCTTTTCGCGCAGACACTGCAGCAATCTCGTGGAATCGGGTCGGAGTTTCGGTTCCCGGATCGAGCGGATGCTCCGGCTACTGGTGCCTCGAACCCGTTTTCGTCGGCTGGCGCTGGAAACGAGGATGACTTGTATAGCTGAAGTTTTTGATGTGTGTGTTTTATGTTTATAAGTGCACTTTTTGTTTGAGCTTGTCTACACTGTAGAACTAAATCTGTTATATAAATAAGGGGCTTTGACGCCAAAAGAAAATATCTGTATTCCATTAAGTCCAAACAATATTTCATATTTTATATATTTATTTCCTATAATACACATACCTAATTTACCCGTAATTAAACTCAGCACTCTTCTTCTACTTGTACAATTTTTCTATTTCCATCTTCAAATCTCGCTCTTAGCTCAAATTTCATACTTTCCTCATTATTAATTTTCGATACTAGTTTTTTCATGCTAATTTGGGAAAGTCTATTAGAATTTCATACTAATTTAACGAATTTCATACAAGTTTTTTCATGCTAATTTGGGAAAGTCTATTAAAATTTCATACTATTTAACGAGATTTAATTGGTTTTATCTTAATTTGAGAATTTCATACTAATTTGGAAACTTCCGTCTATTAGAATTTCATACTAGTTTTTTCATGCAATACTATGACTAATTATACAAAATGTGAAATAGTCCAACCACAAATATACAATTACAAGGTTACCCCTAATAATAATAATAATAATAATATTAATAAACAATACACCCACCACCTCCCGCCGGCCACCCCCTACCGCCGTTGCTGCTGTCCGGCCGCCGCCGGAAAATTTTTTCGGCGAGATTTTTTTTTTTTTGCCCAGGAAATATAAAGTTAGAAATCTCACTATAAAGTAAGAAATTTTTAATAAGAAATTTTCTTACTTTTTCATATATAATGATATGAAATTTTCACTATAAAGTAAGATTTTTTCTTTTTTTTTGAACATAAATTAAAATTTTTTATTTTAGAAAATAAATTAAGGAATTTCACTATAAAATAAGAACTTTTCCTACTTTTTCGATTATAAAATAACAAACTTTCTTACTTTAAAGGATATAAAGTAAGAAACTTTATTAATTTTTTGAACATAAAGTATGAAATTTCACTATAAAATAATAATATATAATTTGTATTAAATAAGAAAATACATAATAATAATTTGCTATTAAGTAAGAATTTTTTCTCTCTAATTTTTTTGGCAAAACAAAAGTGTGTAAATAAGTAAAAAAAAAAGGTAATAAGTAAGAAATACATAACAACATTTGCACATCAAAACGAGAAACTTTTGCAATCAAATAAAATACTTTTTGTCATCAAGTTGTGACATTAAATAAAAAATCTGTTACATATAGTAAGAAATTCGGCCATATAGTAAGAATTATTTTTTGGACATTAAGTAAAAAATATTTGGACATATAGTAAGAAATATTTGCACATATAGTAAGAAATACATACATATAGTAAAAAATCCAAACATATAGTAAGAAAAATATTTGGGTTGAAAAAAAACTGACTGCACTGACTCCATGGACATGTAGTAAGAAATTCGGAAGACATACAGTAAGAAATTTAGGGCAGAAAAAAAAACGACGAAAATAAATTCCGGCAGCCGGAAAAATATTACGACTGCCGGAAAATATTTTCAAATGATCAGGAAAAAAAATGTGACCGAAAAAAAATTCCGGCAGTCGGAAAATTTTCCGGTCGGCCGGCGGCGGCAGGTGGCGGCCGACGGCTAACTTTATATTTGTTGGGCAAAAAAAAAAAAAAAACTCGCCGGAAAATTTTCCGGCGGCAGCAGTGGCGGTGGTTGGCGGGAGGTGGTGGTGTATTGTTATTATTATTATTATTATTATTATTATTATTATTATTATTAGCTATTTTAATAGTAAGGGTATTGTGGTATATTCATATCACATTTTTTGGACTATTTGGCAAAAAGTAGGTACTATTTGACTTAAAATTGGATGAAGGACTAATTGACAAATGGATCTCCACCTGAGTTACTATTTGACAATTTCCCCCTAAATAAATCTGTACTTACTGTTTATTGTTGGCTTCTCAAGCATGTAATGTGTGTTTTAATTATTATTTTTGTAAATATCTTTGAGATGGATGTGACTTGGGTTGTTTGAAGGGGCTGGCCAGTAATTTAGGATAAACATGTGATGAAGCTTACCGAAGCAAGTGCAACTTATTCAGGAACAACTGTTGGTTTTACTAGGTAGGCCCACATAGCCGACTCGGCCATACGTCATCAGAACCAATGGTCGACGAGTTAACATGTTAGCCGAATAGGAAAACATGGGCAGACCCGGGAAAAATTTTGCATGTGAGGTGCGAGATATGCGACTGCTAAGCAAGGTGCCGAACCGAGCCAGTGAGGCGCAGAGTCGGTTAGTGGAAACTCACTCAGTACCGAAGGGCTGACCAAGCCGACTTGTGGAACTTAGTTACCATGGAAGTTTATAAGTACATTACATTGAAGGGTGTTTCTACGATCAGGCATCGTTGTACAGGCTCACCGTAGATAAGCACCTTGATAACCATTAGATCTTGGTAAAAATAAACCTTTACCAATCAATTTTTTTATAGATATACAATCATTAAATTTTGTGGTACGTGTAAAGGACAATTTACATACTTAAGTTGACATATAATAACTTAAATACAAAACTACAAATATACTCCCACCCCTTTAATTAAAAATATATATAAAATTCTCATTTCTGAAAAAATCAAAATTAAACTTAGAAATATTATTACGACGTCCATACGTTTCTAAATTAAAACACAACTCCAACAAACCACATTTATTATTTAATTTATAACATAACTCCTAAATAAAACATTTTATGAATTTGCTTCAAAAAAAACCCAAAACCAACACAACAAATACACATTTAAAAAACAACTCAAACACGTCTAATTTCTCATCCTCAGTTCTTCCCCAAACCACAAAACTTAAAACCCTAGTGTTTTTCCCATTGTAGGCACCAAATAACAAAATTAGAATTGCACAATTCAAATTGTTTGTTCATAGGGTCGGGGTTTAAATTACGAGAAAGGCGAGATTATCGGTCCCTCTTCAGCTCAAGTAAGTTCACAAAGATTCTTGTTATTCTGGATGATGTTATTGTTGTCGTCGCTATATATGTTACAACTTTTTTATTGTACTGTGGTATTTAGCCAAGTACAAGTTTTTCACAAGCAATTTGGTTCCAACACGAACGAAAAGTAATGTATCGTTTATTATTTTTCTTTTGGTCAGTCGTGTTTTCTTATCTTGAAATCATTTTGAATATGTTTGAGTGGTTATGATAGTAAATTTATTAGAAACATATAAAATATTATTCTATGGTCATTTGTTTTTCAATTATTTTTTGACCAGTCGCGTTCTGAACGAATTTGTTATCCTAAAACTAGCATTGGTGAATATTGTGGTAGTGAATTTATTAGAATACTATGAAAAAATATTTTCTGATTACATTTAGAATTTAACGATGATTGTTTATGTGTAGAGATGGATTTAACACATGTTAGAGGGTCTCGTCGACATGTCATCATCGGTACTCGCAGTCATTTTAAACATGATCAACTATGTGTTTTGACCAACTAGATTCTCACCACAAAGTTGTTGTTCAAAGATTTATGTGTCGGGCATTTTCTTGACCTAAGGATCCTAAACGTTCCCTTACAGCTCGTGCATAAAATAGTAATTAGAGAAGTGACAACTGGTAAAGGTCATGAAGCATGGTTTGATATTAATGGCAACCGAGGAAAGTCAGATTGCAAGAATTTACGCTCATGACTAGATTAAATGCCTAGTGATTTAGATGATGGGGATCATAGGCCAAAGGGAGCGATCCATTCCTCTAGGGTAAGTACTTTTAAGAAATTGAATGGGAACATCTGAGATTACTTGCTATTTGCATTTGATAAGTGACTGAACAAAGGGGACAAATATAAATTAGGTCTTCATGTTTGCTTGGTGTGGGTTTTTGGTGGGGTACTGAGGTGAAAACAAAATTAGAATTTGTGGTTTTCTCATGTGATTTAAGATATTGATAGATCTAATCAGTATCCGTCGGGGAAAAATTATTTTTATACACCATCCAAAAACTTCAGGAGGAGATTGAAATGTACTATAATAGAGAGAAAGCCATTGAACCTAAGAGCTTACAATTTGAAAGGCTTCCCTTTGGCTGTTACGGTAATATTTACATTTGGAATCCAACTTTAACTTTTAGACAAAAAGCTTGTGTTGATGAAGTTTTTATATAATATGCAAATATGGTTGTTGGAATCTGTT
>BMAC01000014.1:381957-407011 GCA_014905375.1 Phtheirospermum japonicum | reverse complement strand
CAAAAGACACGCACGGTTACGTCGGTGCCGATCTTGCCGGCCCTTTGCACTGAAGCGGCTCTTCAGTGCATCAGGGAGAAAATGGAACATTTTTGACTTGGAGGACGAGACGATCGATGCTGAAGTGTTGAATTCAATGGCTGTGACCAACGAACATTTCTCAACTGCATTGGGGTGCCTCGAACCCATCGGCCTTGCGTGAAACTGTACGTCCATTAATTTGCAAACTTTTTTTTAGTGATTTATATTTAATAAGCTCATGAAACTATCTCACGGTTTTCAGGTTGTGGAGGTTCCTAATGTTTCGTGGGGCGATATTGGTGGGTTTGGACAATGTTAAACGTGAGCTTCAAGAGGTACGCATTATCTTCTCAACTTGAGAGTACATCAACTTCGGTTGGGAAAAATTATAAGCACTCTACAAACACTCTGTTAAGCTGACATGTATGAGGTGGCAAGATGCCGGGCCATGATGGCCCGAACCAATCCCACCGGGCCAATGTCAGAAATTGGACGGGGTTGAGTTTTCTTGGGGCCTATATGAGCCCACGCCGGCTATGTCCTTGTTCGGTCCGGGCGGGGCTTTATTTTGCTACCTCAATGTATCATTCAAATCATGTTATATCTGATGGTGCTTTTTCTATTTGATTTTCTGACTGCTAAATGAACATGTTTAAAATCTTGAAAACTGGCGTTCCAACAGACTGTTCAGTACCCCGTGGAGCATCCGGAGAAGTTTGAGAAGTTTGGAATGTCGCCTTCTAAAGGGGTTCTTTTCTACGGGCCTCCTGGTTGCGGAAAAACTTTGCTCGCAAAAGCCATTGCTAATGAGTGCCAAGCCAACTTTATAAGCGTCAAAGGACCTGAGTTGCTGGACTATGTGGTTCGGAGAGAGTGAGGCTAACGTTCGAGAGATATTTGACAAGGCTCGGCAATCTGCGCCGTGCGTGCTTTTCTTCGACGAACTCGACTCGATTGCTACTCAGGTATTCATTGATGTCTCGATTTGGAGCTGTTATCATTACTTTATGGTTAATTACTAAAAATCCCATTTAGGTTTTAGTCTAATTACAAAAAAAAAAAAAGTCCTCCAAAATTACAAATATCCTTTGATCTTTGTTTTCGTTTTAAAAATAGCACCTGAGGACTTATGTTGAGTAAATACAAACCTAGGGGGTGTTTTAGTAATTTTTAGCGATAAATAGATTATTTTGGGATAATAATTACAGAAAAAGACCTTGAGATTTGAGATAATTACCCAAAACCCCTCGGATGTTTGTGAAAATTACAAAAAATCCCATGATGTTTGATTATGTATTACGATTTACCCCCTTTATAAGCAAAAACATTTCAAAACCGCCCATTAAATTTTAAAACTATTACATTTACCCACTTGCATTTATGATAGAATCAAACCTCAAGGATTTTTTTTATTTTTTATTTTGTAATTTTCAAAAATCTCTGCGCTCTTTTGTGAATACTTCAAATTTTCATGGTTTTCAGTGTAATTATCCATTTTTTGTTATTATGCTAAATGGCATGAGTAATTATTTGTAATTTACCGTTAATTGATTTATCCGCGCCATGTGTAAACACATGTGCTTTTCCATGTTTTCCTAGAGAGGAAGTTCGGTTGGAGATGCTGGTGGAGCTGCAGACAGAGTTCTTAATCAGTTGCTGACTGAAATGGACGGCATGACGGCGAAGAAAACAGTTTTTATCATAGGCGCAACGAATCGTCCGGACATCATCGATCCCGCTTTGCTCAGGCCGGGACGTCTGGACCAGTTGATTTACATCCCGCTCCCGGACGAAGCTTCGCGCCTTCAGATATTCAAAGCTTGTCTGAGGAAATCACCAGTGTCTAAGGAAGTCGATCTATCGGCGCTCGCGAGACACACGCACGGGTTTAGTGGAGCCGATATTACCGAAATATGTCAGCGCGCTTGCAAGTACGCCATTCGAGAAAATATCGAAAAGGTAACTTAAGAATAGAATATAGTATCATGAGTGATAACCTAAGAAATTACAAAAACTACTCTGAGGTTTATCTAATTACAATAGGGGTTGATTTTATCGTTAAAAATTGCAAATACCCCCTCCGTTTGTGTTTCTATTTTACAAATTGCACTTCCAATAGGGTTATTTCGGATTTTATCAGTTTGAAATACTACTCACTAATCCATGCTTGAGATTGGCGTTCGATATTCTTTCTCGAGGTTAACCTTTTTATGCCTTTCGTACGTAATCCCAGGACCTAGAGAGAGAAATGAAGATGAGAGAGAATCCAGAGGCTATGGAAGAAGATGGTATATACGACGTCTCCGAGATTAAAGCAGCGCACTTTGAGGAGTCGATGAAATTCGCACGCAGAAGTGTGAGCGATGCCGATATTAGGAAGTATCAGCTTTTCGCGCAGGACACTGCAGCAATCTCGTGGAATCGGGTCGGAGTTTCGGTTCCCGGATCGAGCGGATGCTCCGGCTACTGGTGCCTCGAACCCGTTTTCGTCGGCTGGCGCTGGAAACGAGGATGAACTTGTATAGCTGAAGTTTTTTGATGTGTGTGTTTTATGTTTATAAGTGCACTTTTTGTTTGAGCTTGTCTACACTGTAGAACTAAATCTGTTATATAAATAAGGGGCTTTGACGCCAAAAGAAAATATCTGTATTCCATTAAGTCCAAAACAATATTTCATATTTTATATATTTATTTCCTATAATACACATACCTAATTTACCCGTAATTAAACTCAGCACTCTTCTTCTACTTGTACAATTTTTCTATTTCCATCTTCAAATCTCGCTCTTAGCTCAAATTTCATACTTCCTCATTATTAATTTTCGATACTAGTTTTTTCATGCTAATTTGGGAAAGTCTATTAGAATTTTCATACTAATTTAACGAATTTCATACAAGTTTTTTTCATGCTAATTTGGAAAGTCTATTAAAATTTCATACTATTTAACGAGATTTAATTGGTTTTATCTTAATTTGAGAATTTCATACTAATTTGGAAAACTTCCGTCTATTAGAATTTCATACTAGTTTTTTCATGCTAATTTGGGAAAGTCTATTAGAATTTCATACTAGTTTAACGAGATTTAATTGGTTTTATCTTAATTCGAGAATTTCATTCTAATTTGAAAACACGTTTTATAGAATTTCATGCTATCTTCTTATCAATTTTCATACTCACTTTATAAAGAATTTCATACTTCTTTCTATAGATTTTTAGAATTCCATAAAATCTCATCCCGCACAATTTTATGGAATTATGAAATTCTAAAAATTCATAAAAACAAGTATGAAATTCTTAAAAATAATATGTAAGAAATTCAATCATGCCCGCTAACAACAAAAAATAATAAGTATGAAAATTTATAAAAGGGGTATGAAATTAAATTTTATGAAATAAAACTCAATCATATTCATTCACATCAGTAAAATTACCAAATTAGTATAAAATTACCAAATTAGTATGAAATTCTTAACCCGTTAAATTAGTAGAAATTCACACCAAAAGTAACAAATTCTTAACCCGTTAAATTAGTAGAAATTCACAACAGAGGATCAACGAAAAATTAATAGTGGATGATGAAAACCAGGACTTCCATGAAAAAAATAAATATGTAACGGACTTATCAGATTAATCATTCTCCATTTTCCAAGCAGACACGCAAAAACGGGAAATTTGGTATTCGATTGAGGGAAGAGGTGTCGTGGATTTTATTTAGGGATGAGATGGTCAATTCCTAATTATAATTTATTAATTAAGACAAAACAAATTAGAAGGATTAAATGGTAGACGAATGTTTGGATTTGTCACCAAATGGGAATTTTCCCTATAAATAAATGGGGCAATTGCCAAATACTACGAAAATAATATTTTTGTCAAATACTACGACTAATTATACAAAATGTGAAATAGTCCATGGTGGTGTATTATTATTATTATTATTATTATTATTATTATTATTATTATTATTAGCTATTTTAATAGTAAGGTATTGTGGTATATTCATATCACATTTTTGGACTATTTGGCAAAAAGTAGGTACTATTTAATTTAAAATTGGATGAAGGACTAATTGACAAATGGATCTCCACCTGAGTTACTATTTGACAATTTCCCCTAAATAAATCTGTACTTACTGTTTATTGTTGGCTTCTCAAGCATGTAATGTGTGTTTTAATTATTATTTTGTAAATATCTTTGAGATGGATGTGACTTGGGTTGTTTGAAGGGGCTGGCCAGTAATTTAGGATAAACATGTGATGAAGCTTACCGAAGCAAGTGCAACTTATTCAGGAACAACTGTTGGTTTTACTAGGTAGGCCCACATAGCCGACTCGGCCATACGTCATCAGAACCAATGGTCGACGAGTTAACATGTTAGCCGAATAGGAAAACATGGCAGACCCGGGAAAATTTTGCATGTGAGGTGCGAGATATGCGACTGCTAAGCAAGGTGCCGAACCGAGCCAGTGAGGCGCAGAGTCGGTTAGTGAAACTCACTCAGTACCGAAGGGCTGACCAAGCCGACTTGTGGAACTTAGTTACCATGGAAGTTTATAAGTACATTACATTGAAGGGTGTTTCTACGATCAGGCATCGTTGTACAGGCCTCACCGTAGATAAGCACTTGATAACCATTAGATCTTGGTAAAAATAAACCTTTACCAATCAATTTTTTTATAGATATACAATCATTAAATTTTGTGGTACGTGTAAAGGACAATTTACATACTTAAGTTGACATATAATAACTTAAATACAAAACTACAAATATACTCCCACCCCTTTAATTAAAAATATATATAAAATTCTCATTTCTGAAAAAATCAAAATTAAACTTAGAAATATTATTACGACGTCCATACGTTTCTAAATTAAAACACAACTCCAACAAACCACATTTATTATTTAATTTATAACATAACTCCTAAATAAAACATTTTATGAATTTGCTTCAAAAAAAACCCAAAACCAACACAACAAATACACATTTAAAAAACAACTCAAACACGTCTAATTTCTCATCCTCAGTTCTTCCCCAAACCACAAAACTTAAAACCCTAGTGTTTTTCCCATTGTAGGCACCAAATAACAAAATTAGAATTGCACAATTCAAATTGTTTGTTCATAGGGTCGGGGTTTAAATTACGAGAAAGGCGAGATTA
Organism: Phtheirospermum japonicum; assembly: GCA_014905375.1. Classification (NCBI taxonomy): domain Eukaryota; kingdom Viridiplantae; phylum Streptophyta; class Magnoliopsida; order Lamiales; family Orobanchaceae; genus Phtheirospermum; species Phtheirospermum japonicum. The sequence continues at coordinate 401,827 of BMAC01000014.1, read as the reverse complement.
TCGGTCCCTCTTCAGCTCAAGTAAGTTCACAAAGATTCTTGTTATTCTGGATGATGTTATTGTTGTCGTCGCTATATATGTTACAACTTTTTTATTGTACTGTGGTATTTAGCCAAGTACAAGTTTTTCACAAGCAATTTGGTTCCAACACGAACGAAAAGTAATGTATCGTTTATTATTTTTCTTTTGGTCAGTCGTGTTTTCTTATCTTGAAATCATTTTGAATATGTTTGAGTGGTTATGATAGTAAATTTATTAGAAACATATAAAATATTATTCTATGGTCATTTGTTTTTCAATTATTTTTTGACCAGTCGCGTTCTGAACGAATTTGTTATCCTAAAACTAGCATTGGTGAATATTGTGGTAGTGAATTTATTAGAATACTATGAAAAAATATTTTCTGATTACATTTAGAATTTAACGATGATTGTTTATGTGTAGAGATGGATTTAACACATGTTAGAGGGTCTCGTCGACATGTCATCATCGGTACTCGCAGTCATTTAAACATGATCAACTATGTGTTTGACCAACTAGATTCTCACCACAAGTTGTTGTTCAAAGATTTATGTGTCGGGCATTTTCTTGACCTAAGGATCCTAAACGTTCCCTTACAGCTCGTGCATAAAATAGTAATTAGAGAAGTGACAACTGGTAAAGGTCATGAAGCATGGTTTGATATTAATGGCAACCGAGGAAAGTCAGATTGCAAGAATTTACGCTCATGACTAGATTAAATGCTAGTGATTTAGATGATGGGATCATAGCCAAAGGGGAGCGATCCATTCTCTAGGGTAAGTACTTTAAGAAATTGAATGGGAACATCTGAGATTACTTGCTATTTGCATTTGATAAGTGACTGAACAAAGGGGACAAATATAAATTAGGTCTTCATGTTTGCTTGGTGTGGGTTTTGGTGGGTACTGAGGTGAAAACAAAATTAGAATTGTGGTTTTCTCATGTGATTTAAGATATTGATAGATCTAATCAGTATCCGTCGGGGAAAAATTATTTTTATACACCATCCAAAACTTCAGGAGGAGATTGAAATGTACTATAATAGAGAGAAAGCCATTGAACCTAAGAGCTTACAATTTGAAAGGCTTCCCTTTGGCTGTTACGGTAATATTTACATTTGGAATCCAACTTTAACTTTTAGACAAAAAGCTTGTGTTGATGAAGTTTTTATATAATATGCAAATATGGTTGTTGGAATCTGTTCTGACAATTCAAGAGAAATTTGTCAAGCCGTGTGCTGATAAAGTGTCACGGATTCTAAAGTGGATTGTCACTGATAACTTGAGAGGGCGACAACTCGAAAACTGTTTTGTCTCAGTAAAGGTGATAAATATTGTAAATACAATATAGTTAATTACAAAAATAAATTACAGTATGACGGATGAATCTATTGTAATTAATAAATCTGTATAACACCCCCAAGCAAATGGCCAGGTCGAGGCGACTAATCGCATCTTGGTGCAAGGGATCAAAGCACGCTTGGAGAGGTCAGGTGGAAAGTGGGTGGAAGAGCTCAGCTCGATCTTATGGGCATATCAGACCAACCCTAACGAGAGCATGGGAGAAACGCCATTTAATTTGGTATATGGCATGGATGCTGTGATTCCATCAGAGGTGGGAGTGGAAACTCATAGAATACAAAACTTTGATGAAGGGCAGAACGAGCTGTTGAGACAAAATGCATTGGACGTAGTGGAAGAGAAGAGAGAACGAGCCTCCGTAAGAATGGATCATATGAAGGGGCGAGTTAGGGCAACCTATAACAAGTCAATACTCAAACGACAATTCTAGGTGGGAGATCTGATCCTCCGCAGAGCAGACTTGGGCAAGACTCGAGGAAAGTTAGATGCTACATGGTAGGGACCGTACAAGTTCGCCAAGATTCTTGCGGGAGGAGCCTAAGAACTCGAAAATGGATGGAACCAAGTTGCCACGAGCGTGGAACATAATGAATCTGAGAATGTACTACATGTGAGTAATGTACCAGAGTTATTTATAAAAGAAACCAAGTTTGAATTTAATGTGTTCCAAATTACCTGACCTGATTGTTATTCAAGGGCGCGAGCCCCAAAAAATCGGCCCGATTGGCCTAAGGGTGGATACCCTAGATTAACTAACCTGATGGTCAGTTAAGGGTACGAGCCCCAAAGATCGGCCCGGTTGGCCAAGGGGTGGACACCTGACCCGATTACCAGTCAAACCACCCCTTGAAACAAACCAAGTGGATCTGATGAAAACCCTTATGGATGACCAGCCAGATTTGGTTATAGAAGCTTTACAGGTCAGAGCATGATGTAGAAAGATGAGCTAAGATGAAAAAAAAGAAAAGAAAAGAATTTACAAGCATTACAGGGAAATCCTCGTATCACTGAACACAACCCTCGGATAGTTAATATGAAATGGAAAAGCTTAACACCAGGCTTGATGGAGTTCATCCAGAATGAGTATCCTGAGATAAAGCTCATCCAGAAAGGTTCTAAGGGTGAGAAGAGGAGGCCCTTCTGTCTGCAGCTAAGACCCGGTGAAGGCGCCATAGCTCTTGTTCGGTTTCATGGAGGCGAAGACGATAATTATCAGCATGCTTAGTTTTAGATTGGGTTTCGCCGGCAGCTGCGAATAAACGGTGCACAGATTTGAGTAGCCGTCCCTTTCCTCCCGGAGTTGTCGGATTACCTGACGAAGCTCAAGTCATTCACGCTTATAATGGCGTTTCTTCTGCCTTTTCCTCTCTAAGAGTTTGCATAGTTGGGAAAGTTTCATGCGAAGGTTAGAGTTTTCCTTTGAAAGAAGGAAATTTTTGTTGAAGAAAGAGAGGTTCTTCTCTTTGAGAGTATCTATCTCCCCAATTAAAGATGCGGAAGCCATAACGATAAATTAATGAAGCAGAGAAAGGCATGTATAAATAAATCAGGAGAAAAAAAAAATATATAGTACAAAAGATAGTACTAGGGTTTCCTAAAATTCAGGAAACCCTAAAAATACCACAGAGACAAAATAGAAAACAAGCAGAAATAATGTTTGGCATAAAATAAGTACAGTCCAGAGCAAAAAGATTACAAAGCAGAACAACCAGCCTACATCCCGTAGTCTTGCGTGCTCAGTTCTTCCCTTCGCTGCTCGACCACCCCAGAATTTCCTCCAAGAGGATCACTAAGTGAAGATTCGCATGACAACCCACCCATACCTTCGAAGGTTAGCAAGGAGATAGTGGTTGGCAGCGCAAGAGTTACATTCTGCTCTGGGTGAGGATAAGAACCCTGAGCAAGAGCGTAAAGCCTGGAGAACATGCTCTGCGAACTCTGGGCCCCGAGCCGATAAAGGCGGTCATCCTCAGCCACAAAGGTGATGCTGGTGGGCCCGGGAGCATCTTTGAGAGAATGGTTGTGATTGAAAGTGCAGAGGAGTTCTCCTTGGACCACTTCTCGTATGCATGAAGGCCGAAGTGGTAGTATACCTCGACCTCAGGAACCAGAAGCTTAAATATCTCTTCGGAATGAGGAAGGCTCGTTGGGCTATCTCCCTAGCCGTTTGGATAAGCCTTAGTCCTTCCTTAGAGTTAAGAAACTCCATTCTCCCCTCCGCCCGGCCTTCAGTCTGAGCTTTGTCGGCTTGGATCAGTGCAGCAGCTTGCACTCGCCCCTCCCCATCCTGGTTTTTCTGTAGATCAGCTTCGAGCTCAGTCACATGGGCCTTGAGTCCCTTCACCTCGGACCCCCTTTCCTTGCAGAGGCTCACCATCCTCTTTTCCCTCTCCTTGAGGAGGGTGTGCTCCTTGGCCAGATCAGCGTTCATTAAAGCACCCCGAGCCCGAGAAACTAAGATGGATCTCTTAGCAGCAGCCTGATGTAGATAAAATAATGGAGTTTTAAAAAAAAGGAGAAAAGAAGACGAAGAAAAAAGGGGGAGAAGAAGAAGAGAAAGGGAAGTAGATAGTTACCCTTGCTTCATCCTGACAAAGGGATTTGATCAGCTCAAGATCAGACCATTTGTCTAAGGTGCGGCGGTCAGAGGCGGGGCACTGCCCTTGAATAAATTGGACCGCCACCTCCCAAGGCAGTCCAAAATAGAGGTATGGGTGAACAAGGTCAGGTTGGGGTTGACCACCTTGGGTCTTGGGGGAGCGGCTCCTTTCCCGGACCGAGCTCGCTTGCGCAAGAGGGGTACGTGCTCGTCCCCTAAATCTGAATGGACCGTTATGTCCACGTCAAGTCAGTATGATCCCTCAGGCACAACCACTTCTCCTAACCTGGTCGGTCCCCCTGACCCCGCGGGCTCCTCAAGGGATCTTTTCTCCGCAGGTGTAGTTGATTGCTGTTGGCGAGCCATTAACATTTTCCTCATCATCGTGACTGCAAGGAAATTTGCAAAAAGGTTAGCAGGAATACCAAAATAATACTAGAACTTCAATAGATAAGCCAGGCGGAAACGAAGGGGAGCAGAGCTGGATAACTCTTTCTATATACCGATCTCATGGGACAAAGGAGCTTGGACAGATGGAAAAAGTTTTTTTAAAAAGTAAGGATGACCTTTTTTAGATAAGGGGGTCGTTCTCTCCTGGACAAAGGGGCCTGAGGAAGGCTACTGATGGATACTGGGGAAAAGCCCCAGTCGCCGGAGCAATGAACAAAAAAGTTTTTTTTTTTCGCCAGGCTTTATTGGAAGAGGGGTTGCCGTCAGAAATCGGACAACGGCACGGGCTGAAAAATAAAAGAAGCCAGAAGATGAACTTTTGGTTTAGAATAAAGAATAAAACTGTTGGGCCGTGGGGACAAGCTCAGAAAACCGGGCTGCTAGGTTAAACCCTATGATTATCCTAAAAGAGTTTGAAACAAATTGATGTACCAGAATCCGGTACACCTGGGCCACCGCCAGTACAAAGGGGTTAACGAGAAGGTGCAACCCAACTTGGAACTGGTTGACAAATAAGGTTAAATGATCGACCGACGGCTGAGATGCCCTCTCACCGCACCCGGGTCGACGAGTGAAAATTCGTTGGAGATCTGGAATTTGGCTCTCAGCCCTTCCAGAGTCCGGTGCTAAGAGTTGAAACGATGTTGTTAGAATCGACCGAATGGGAGGATTCCGTTCATCAGAGGAGGTTTAGGATAATGTTGCCGAGGAAGATGTCGACAAGTGGAGAGAAGAAGAAGAGGAATGAGAAGACATAATCGAAAAACTTGAAGGAGATCGGAAAAGTACCTGGCTTGAAAGGAAAGAGAAAACCTCAATTGGGGAGAAAACGAATTTGCTTGACAGAAGAGGATGTGAAATGACAAAGGAAATTGATAAAGCCGCGAGATAAGAGAAAAGATATGCTTGGAAAAGTATATTTTAGAAAAAAGGAGGATTTTGCGGGATCCGAGCATTTAATGCGTGTCAGGGAACAGTGTACGAAAAGACAGGTTGGAAAACCGAGGAGGTACAACTCATCCCAACCACTGGGGGGGACTGATTGGTACGACCTAATTATACCCGACCTGAGGAGATTGCTAGCCTTAAAATAGCTTAGGTAGGACAGGTTGGGATGACCTGAACCTTTGCCATAGGAAGGCGAAGAAAATAGAAAGAGATGAACTTACTACTCGATAGCCTGATCTAAACCCCTGGACAGAGCTTTATTGTGATCATGTCAGGAATGCGGGAAAATTGAGGACTAGGCTCGACTGAGCTATGGTCATCCCAGAGCGAGCTATTTGATCAGGTCGTCCAAAGGAGGGTAATCTGATCAGATCGTCCGAAATAACAGTATGAGATTTGCGGGAATGTTTCCGGGATCCCGGAAGGGTCCCCACACAGCTGGGATTATAAATAGCTTGGCCCCGAAGATTAGATGTGGGACATTCTGAATACTCATCTTTCTCATTCCGATATTAAAACGCTTACCGACTTAAGAATCGGAGAGGATTCCATCGGAATTCCTCCAGTGGTCCTTTCTAACGTGGTTTTGTGAACCAGGTCAGGTCAATTTTAAGAAGGAAAAGCAAGAAATCCCAGGGCTCATATTTTCTGGACGAAACAATCAATTGTTAAAACTAAGTGATAAAGAATTTGTGAAATCTTCTAAAAATATTAATGGGTAAAAGAATTATGGTTTGAATATATTCAGAAATAACTTAATCCCTTTTTGTTAAAACCTATATAGAAATATGACACGAGGCTGAATAAAACCAAGGCAATATTGTATTTATAATATTCTTTGGTGCGACTAACTCTCGAGAAATTCTAGATAATGCTTATTATCCTGAAATTTTTTTGTCTTTTCTGATTGATAAGGAGAGAAAATTGGATCAAAAAAAAAAATATCATTTTGGAGTTTTATCAACAATTTGCTTGTGTAGGCGGAGATCAGGTATTTTCTTATGTAAGGAATTACAAAAGAAGTTCTTTTATCAAAATTGTGAATTAGGAAGAATTGGTGGATGAAATATGAATCGAAGACTAGACCTTATCAAGGGTAATTCTATGAATTTTCATGTTAAAATGAAAAACAAAAACAAACGAAAACAAAAAATTAATGCATATTTGTAGCAAAACCCCTTTCACCGCCATGTGGTGGAGCCTTAAAGATTTCAGAGTATCATGATGTCCTTGTCATCTAAGTTGGGAATCTGTCAGATGAACCTTTTTTCAACTTTCAGAAAGAATCACTTCTTTTGTAATTTGTATTTAATTCAGGACCTAAATATATACCAAGTTAGATCAGCGAAATCCTACCGTGCCATGTGGGATTTCCACAATATATTTTTTTTCCTAAGGACTCTAACGGTTATGTACTATGGGCCTTATGTTCTGCATGTGATTCTCTTTCGTGTGACTTCAAATACAGGGTTAAATGGAATTTTATTTCAATGTTAGTATTTTTATTTTCTTATCCAATGTTCAAGTTGTGTGGCATGGGAATATTGTTAGTGTAGTTTATTTGGTTGGGTTAATAATATGTTTTTTTCTCCTTATTTTTATATGAAAATAAGATAAATAATATTTCAAGTCTTTTACCTGGTAAGTTTGCACATGTCCAGTATGAAAGTATTTGATAACACTGTGAAAAAAAATTCACTTTTTAGTATTTGCAAATATCAGTTCCAGGAGAACTTTCAAAATAACTTTTGGATTTAAATGTTAAATCTTGACCATAATCCAAAAATGTTATTTCTCTTCCTAAATATTTATAAATCATATATGATCATCTTCTCCTAATCCAAAAGCTAATTTTCAAAGTGTTTTTCTTTTTCTAAACACGTCAACTTTGATTTTTAAGCTTTTAGATTTTATTTGCAAATGTTGTCAATGTTATATTTTCAGTTGCTTTTGCTTCTATTATAATACTTGTTAAAAAAAGCAAACACACCAATAAATTGTGTGAACTTCACCTGCATATGATATATCATTTTATTGATGTGATATTAATTTACACAATATTAAAATACCAAATATAGTAGTTAATGGAATAGAATATTCTGGTTGGTAAATTTGATGTTTCGAAGCTATAATTAACATAATGTCTATAGTATCCTTCTATGGCATAATTTTTTCATTTTATTTAAATTTCAATGAAAATGTGAAATGAATAAAAATACCGTAAAAAGTTAGACCACATTGTTTCAACAAAAGTTGACCTAATTCCATCAACTCATTTGAGAAGGTGATATTTTGACTTGGCTGGCAAAAGGCATCATTATTACCACTTTGGGTGAACAAAATCAACCTGTGGTTTCCTAAGAGTTATCACCAAAAAATGAAGTGCAAAAAATGGGCCCCCAAATATATATTATCTTGAATCTTTGTGAATTAATTTGTGTCCATTAATTTTACTTCTTAAGTAGCTGACACTCTAGGCAATCTCATCACGTCCCAAATTGTCTATTTATAGAACGCTCATTATCCATGCTACTTGAGATGTTAAATCAAATGTTAAAAACAAAAACAGATAAGAAAAGGCATATGTAATGCTACATAATAAGACATAGTTTTGCTTGTCAATATAGGTATCCCAAAGTGTCAATTTTTGCATGATCATCACCTTTGTAGTTTGCTATGTTGTTTGCATCTCATATCACATGGTGGGGGTCCTTTGAGAGTTGCATCAAGTGGGAGAAGCTTCTTTTTCTCTCATTTATGTCACAAAAAGGATTAGGGTTTGGGCTTTGGGGTGGGACAATTAGGGTACGAGAAAAGTATTTTACATGATCTCAACACCAATGATAATAGCATAAAAAATGGGGGGTTTATAGCATAAACTATTATTTGTAATTAATGACGTAATTAAAAGATTAGAATGCGAATTTAACAATCAATTGAATTAAATTAAATTAAACACAATAATTTAATAAGAAAAGACTTCCTCTCTATCCTAATGAATTTTATTATTCAACTTGAAACTCACAATCAATTGATCAAGAGACAATTTTAATAAATTGGGATTATCAATCTTAATAGTACAATACTTGTGATCAATTATACCAATCTCGATATATATGACCAGGATAACTTTCAAATTACATTAACCGTGTAAATCATCTTATGAAGACAAGGATAAAAATTAGATTTTTAATTGATTTGACGTTTTTCCATCCATAGAGCAAAGTAGCAAATTCAATTTGAGAATCATAACTAGAAGATAATAATAGTACAAGAGCTTAGAATCTACCTATACCAATCACTCGAGTGCGCAATATATTGTGCGCTCAATTTCTTATTTTATAAATATGAATATTTTAATGCCTATGATTAATAAGTACATGTTAAATATAAATGTTATATGTAATAATATAATTTTATTAATATATATTTATTAAATAATTACTACAAGAACTGAGTGCTGAGTGCAGTAGGAAGGACAAAGATTGTTCCTATACATGTTGTTATCATTGTTTTTTCTTTATTGTACGACAAGTCGTTTTAAAAATGTTGTTCTTATAAACATATGTCTGCAGCATCTATAGGAACGATATTTTAGTTCAGTTTACAACTTAAATACCAATAGGCATGACCTGTCTTTTCAATTTTATTGTTACAATGCATAGAAAAATCTTTGTTGTTACACATTGGCCCGCCTGAACCCAGCCCGCAGCGGCCCTGTTCATTAAACCTTTTAAACTTCCCACAATGTAGTCAAGAGGATTCAAATTCCCGACTTGTAGGGTGAAGGAGAGGAGTCTCACCGTTGAGTCATCCAAGAGAAATATAAGATTTTTTGTATTTTTTATATTTATTATATATAATAGTTAAATTTACAAATTATATTTATAAATTATAATTTAAACATTTATTAAAATATATAATATGTATATAAAACTATATTATATTTATTAAATTAAAATAATAATATATTTAGACAAAAATAAATAAATAAAATTAGAAAAAACTTTTATTAATTGGTGTAATCATTTACATTAATTCTTAATTCTTGTGCACATTGATAAAACAACAAGTATTGTAAATCATATATAATAATAGATTCTTTTTTGTTCTTTTTTCTTTTTAATCATCTGTAAATTAGTAAGAATTTTATGCCGTCCCCTTCGACGTTAAGCCAACGGAATATTTGAACGTGACGGAAGTTGATTGGTCAGCTCCATGAGTTTCAGAAGATTTTCGATTGGATACAATCAAAATCGACTAATTAACTCGGAAAACATGTAAAAATTATGTTACCGTAGAATTACTCACAAATCAGAAGGCTGTAAAATTTTAGTTGAGAAGCAAAATTTAATAGTGTTATCTAATCAATCAATTCCCCAGTATAATAAAAAATGAAATAATGGTTCCTTTTGTTTTGCCAAAGGCTACAAAAACGAGGCACATGCACAATCAAAACATCCTTGTGCTTCTTTTTTACATGAAATGATTGAAAAGGACTTCTCCACCAAGCAACCTAATAGGGTTACATATATCCATCCCACTTTAATGCACTAATGAGCCTCGTCTGAACCAATTGCTCTATTATTTTTGAAATAATGTAAACTTCAAGTTAAGCTCATTCCTCACAACTTAGATATAAAAGAACCAAATTGTTGAATATTGGGCCTAACTCTTTACAATGCCAACTAATTTAATGTCCTACTCCTACAATTTTTTTTTTAAAGTATGGTTTTCACTTTTCAGCAATTTTAATGATGCCCTTGGTTGTAACTTGTGGAGGATGAGGAGTAAGCCAAGGAGCAAGTAGATGACCCTTGGAGTAGCAACAATTGAGCCGGTGTGACCGATGACGAAGAATACGACGAAACTTCAGATCCTTTCGACACTTTGTGATCTTGATCGCCTCCCACAACGTGATCCTGCTTAATTTCCTTCAATAAGGCCACCACGTCTTTCATGGTGGGACGATCGTCCGGCCGGTTGCTCGTGCATAGGAGGGCGATTCCGAGGGCTTGGAGCATTTCTTGTATTTGTGTGTCGGGATGGCCTTGGAGTTTTTGGTCGATGATATCGACCGGGTCCTGTTTGCTCTTTAAGTGATCGCGCACCCATTGGATTACATGGTGGCCGTCGGGGAACGAAGGGTCGACCGGTTTTTTCCCGGTTATGGTTTCTAGTAACACGACGCCGTAGCTATAGACGTCGCTTTTTTGGGTGATTTTTAGCATGGAAGAATACTCTGCACAGAACAACCCAAAAAGAACAATTAATATTTTGGTTACTTTTCTTGCTTGTTTGTTTTTTTGGAAAAATAGCAAGTTGCAAGAGTTGAAGCCAAATATGTGCGGACAAAATTAATGTGTGTTAAAGTTGATAGATGCCACATGACTGCACATGCATAACTCCCCACAACAAACATAAGATATAAATCCTAATACAAGTAACATCATTTGATGATACTTTCAAGTATTTTAAATTTTTCTCTATTTCTGCTATAACTTGAATGCTCTTGCACCTAATTCCAAGAACTGTGGTACCCTCTGCAAAATTGACCATGTTTTTTTTTGTTTTGGATAATTACGGAAACCACTCTAGAATATTTGGAGAAAAAACATTTCAAAAACCTCTATAATCATAAAAATATTACAATTAAAACTCAATATTATTATTATTATTTGATTAGGCCACTTGAGAAGAACCAAAATGCATTAACCTCAAAGAAAACAAAAAATTTAAATGTGTTTTGACTCACAACAATCATTTAAATCAGGACAAAAAACTAAGTAGTAATCTGAAAGGATTGGCCAATATCAAAGAGAAATAATTACCAGGAGCAAAATATCCATATGATCCAGCAAACTGAGGTGATGCCGAAAACGAACCACCATTTTCATCCTCAATAAACCTCGCCAGCCCAAAATCAGCCAAGCATGCCTCGTAACGGTCCCCCAACAGTATATTCTCCGTCTTCACATCGCGATGGAGAATGGGCGGCACACAGTCGTAGTGTAAATAAGCCAACCCCTCCGCAACTCCCAACGCTATCTTGAATCGAATCTCCCACTCGACTCTCTCCCCACGCCCGTCGTGCAACAACGCGCCTAATGTGCCGTTAGGCAAATAATCGTACAATAAAAGCTTCGTCTTCCTGTTAGTGGCCCACCCCAGTAGCCTAACGATGTTTCTATGCCGGATACGGGCCAATGTCGTGATCTCCGACGAAAAATTGGCGGCCGAGTATTTCTCCGATGATCGGAATCTCTTCACGGCGATTGTCGGCCCGGACGGGATCACGGCCCGGTACACGATCCCGGACCGACCGTGACCTATCACATTGACAGGTGTCAGGCACCTGGCCACATCTCCAACAGACAAGTCCAGCTTTTGGTAAACCGTCACCTCCCACGGCCCGCCTAGCTCCACGTCGTCCTCGTCGTGCAGCTCGCGGTCGCCGGCCCACCGGGCCCGCACCCTCCCTCCGAGGATGATGTAGAGGGCGGTCAGCATCAGGACGCACGCCGTGCAGAGCAATACCACCATCGCCACCCTGGCCGCCCGGCGGCGGCTGGCAGCTGCGCTGCCACCCTTGTTGCTTGAGCACTCGTCGCCGGAGAGGCACAGCTGGGGGTTTCCGGCGAGGACGCTGAGCGGCAGCTTGGCAAAGAACGACGTGTCGGGCACGCGGCCCGTGAAATTGTTGTGGGACACATTCAAGACCACTAGATTCTGAAGATCCGCGAGATAATGTAGGTCCCCGGAGAGGCGATTGTGAGATATATCCAACACTCCTAATCTATCCAACGCGGTGAGCTCCTCTGGGATATCGCCAGATAATTTATTCCAGCTCAGATTCAGGGCGATCTCCAACGCCGGAATATTACCCAAGCTCGCCGGAATTTGACCCTCGAGCTCGTTGCTGCTTAAATCGAGCAACTGAAGCCTTGAACACGAGCCTAGCTCATTCGGGATCGAGCCCGAGAGCTTATTCTGCCCGAGAACGAGTTTTGTCAGTGAACTCAACGAGCCGAGGCTCGAACTCAATGCACCCTCAATTAAATTTTCTGAAACATCAAGAAACTGAAGAGCAACAAGCTGATTCAAACTCGACGGCAAGTTACCGGATATCGAATTAGAATGCAAGTCGAGAAAAGTGAGATTTCGACATCCGGAAATCTCGGGCGGTATAAACCCGGATATCCGATTCGATCCCAGATCGAAGAAATTTAAATTCTTCAACCGCCCAATATCTGCCGGCACGTTCCCAGTCAGCTTATTACTACTCGCCCGAAATCGAATCAAAGAAGAGCAGTTTCCGATTTCAGGCGGTATAGAGCCCGAAAGATTATTAGACAGCAGCAAAAGCTTGTTTAAATTCTGCAACTGGAAAACACCGCTCGGGATCGGGCCCGTCAGCCCATTTTGCGAAACATCAATCGCTTCGAGTTTGTGACAGTTCGATAAAGAAGGCGGTATATTGCCCTCCATTCGGTTCTGCCACAAAAATAACAGCGTTAGGTTCAACAAATTACCAAACTCCGATGGAATGATGCCGGTGATTTGATTGTTATCAAGCTCGATATGAGTTAGAGACGTGCAGTTGCCGAGCTGAGATGGGATCTGGCCCGAAACTTGATTCACACTCATCTGCAGCTCTTGAAGTTGGCTCAAACTCCCAAAACTCTCCGGTATAGAGCCCGTCAACGAATTCATCGACAAATCGATGACGAGTAATTTTCGACAGTTTCCAAGCTCAGCAGGTATAATGCCCACCAAATTGTTCTGCCAAAGAAGCAAATTCTCCAAGTTCTGGAGATTTCCCAGCCGGGCCGGGATCGAGCCCGTGATTGAGTTTTCATACAAGTAGATATTCCTTAAAGCCGTGCAATCACCGATTTCGGGCGGGATTTGGCCCGAAAGGAGCGTAGTGTAAACAGCCAGTGTCTCGAGCTTCTTCAATTGCCCCAAAGAAGATGGCAAAAACCCAGAAATGCTGGTTTCAGCTAGGCCCAACATGGCTAAACTCGAGCAATTTCCGATTTCTTGAGGTAACGGGCCTTCGAGATTTTTATTCCCACCAGCTCTGATAACTTGAAGCTGCTTCAAATTGCCTATGGTGCTCGGAATCTCGCCGACGAGCTGATTATCGTAGAGTGTCAGCTCAATCAGGCCCGTCAGGTTCCCGATTTCGACAGGGATCGAGCCTTTCAGCCCGTTGGTATTGAGATAAAGCAGTTCCAGCTTGGGCAGGTGACAAATCGGGCCCGGGATTTGGCCGGTCAACGCATTGTCGCTCAAGTCCAAGTATCTCAATTCTTGAAGCTCGCCGAGTGCTTGTGGAATTGCCCCAGAGAGATTTGTCCCCGACAAGACGAGCTTGTTGAGAGAAACCAAAGAGCTTAAATTAGCAGGCATATTTCCTAGCAAATCAATGTCTCTCAAATTAAGCTCCACAACTTGATTCTGAAAGTTGCAGAAAATGCCGAACCATCGGCATGGAGTCTCGTCCGTCGGATCCCAATTGCTCAACGGCTCGATTTGTCCGTTTAAGCTGTTTTTCCAGGATAGAAGGGCTTCGCCCTGTGGATTGACGGCGAGAACAGGGAGGGAAAAGAATAAGAAGAAGAAGATAGGCCATGGATAAACAGGCATTAGTATAAAAAGAAGAATAAAAGAATTTTTATGATACAAATTCCAATGTTAAGCAAAGAAAACAGGGGTTTGAGTGTTTGAGCTGCCTAGAGAGACGCAATATTGTGGGGAAAACAAACATGTCTTGTGGGCTATAATGGGTTTTTGATAGAGTATATAGTGTGTGTGTATGTAATATACTTTTAAAAGTGCCAGAATCTCAGGATCCAAGAAACAGCTAGGCCATTATGTTTGTATGCATGTATAGAGAGAGAGAGGAAATTCTGTTTATCGGATTTTGTTAATGGTGGTGGAGATGAGTACTTTTTTTATTTTATTTTCTTCTTTGGAATAGAAAATGAAAGGAGACAACGTGGGACGGAGATGGCGCACAGTGAGTGTAACAGGCAACTCTCAAATTTTTTATCATTTGTCATTTTATTATTATTACAAGTATGGAGACTTTTCACTGTATGTAAAATTTATAGAAAAAATACGTAATAGTGATTAAATGATTTAAAATCCGTCGTATCTCTGGAGGCGGATTCAGAAAAAATTTCTTGGTGGGGTATCGATACAATGGTTTTCTTATTTATTAGAATTATACTCAAAAAATTATATATTAAATAACAAGTATAAAATCTAATAAGGATTTAAGAAAAATATATTATTATTGTTTTCGTCGAGTTATAATATTTTGAAACCGACTTACAATTGCATCATGCTAATAATCAAAAATAATTATTCTCTAGATATGTAACTAAATAATTATGCAATATTTGATCTCTCATGCTATTATACAATTTTATTTTATATATGTAATTTTGGAAAATATTCTTTCTACACTCGTCATCGTCACAAAATAAGTAACACTAATTTCAAAAGACATTATACTTTTGGAAAGTGTAATACTAGTTTTTATTTATATACAAATTAAAGAAGACTAATTAAGCAGATCATAATACTACTATGATTTCTAAGACCAATTGACACCAACTTAAGTAAATTAAACACCAATAGCAATAGTTATTTCTTTACTTAATATAACTCATAACTCCAGCAGCGCCAAGCCTTCCTCTCAAGTTCTGAGTCCAGTTGAAGCCATGCATATCTTCAACTTTTTTAAGGGCACAACCTTAGTCAACATATCAGCAGGATTGTCAATTTCACGAATCTTCACTAGCTGCAAGATCTTCTCCTCTAAGAGATAACGTATGTAGTGATATTTCAACTCAATGTGCTTTGTTCTTGAATGAAATGTTGGATTCTTAGCCAAGAAAATAACACTCCGACTATCACTGTAGAGGATACCATTTTTCTGCTCTTTCCCCAACTCACCTAATAAATTTGCAGCCATACCATCTCTTTACTAGACTCTGTCACTTCTACATACTCGGCTTTTGAGATAGATAGAGCCACAACCTTCTGCAACCTAGAAACCTAAGATATTGCTGTACCACCCAAAGTAAATACATACACGGTAGTACTTCTCCTTCTGTCAAGGTCACTCGATGCTAAATATGCATCAGCGTATCCTGCAAGCTCAACGTCTTTGCCCTCAAAACACAAAGCTCTCTCTTTGGTACCTCTCAAGTACCTAGGAATCCACTTCACTGCTTCCCAATATTGTCTACCCGGATTGCTCATAAAACGACTAACTACTCCCACCGCATGAGCAATATCTGGTCCCATGCACACCATTGCGTACATGATGCTACCAATCGCCGAAGCGTATGGAACCATCTGCATATGGTCACGCTCTCCATCACTGGTACGAGACTCTTTGATAGATAGTTTGAAATGACTACCTAGCAGGATACTCACTGGATTGGCATTCTCCATGTTGAACCTTTTCAACACCTTCTCGATGTAGTCCGCCTGAGAAACATACAATTTTCCTCCCACCAAGTCACGAGTAATCCACATACCCAAAATCTGCTTGGATTTTCCAAGGTCTTTCATTGCAAACCGTTTTGACAATTATTTCTTCAATCTATCCACTTCTCGGCACAAGAACCTTCTATCAACATGTCATCAACATATAGCAATAATATAATATAACTATCATCAAACCTCTTGAAGTAGCAGGTCCTCTACTAGTGGGCCCCACATGCCGGTGCAATGTGAATCTGAATTAAGGTTAGTCCTGGACATCTTGGTGGTGGCGGATATGGTAGGGACATTGAAGGCGATGAGGTATATGTATGTGTGTATGTGTGTGTACCTATTGTCAGTATTTAGAGAAATATTAAATTACTGAAATATAAATAAATAATTTATAATTTTAAAATATATAATTTGAATTTAATATATATCTTTTTAGATGTATTTTTTTTATAGTTTAATCATGTATATTTAAACTTTATAAGAAAAAATATAAAAATAATCAAATTAGGAGTTATTATGACAAAAACTAATCAAGTTAGGAGCCAAAGGGTATGGGTGTGGGCAGGCCATCACCCCCGCTTAATTTTAATTTTTCTTTAGTCTGTGTGTGTATTATATTTATGTGTGTGTACGTGTGTATTATATTTATGTAAAAATTTGGAAAAATGTATCACAATTTCTCCTAAGGTATAAATGGGTAATTCAAGATGAACATATTTATGTTCAAACTTGTTTGAGTCAATTTCAAGTTTTGGACCGAACATAAAAGATCTTAAACTTGTTTGAATGTATTTTGAGTCTTAAAAATAGTGTTTGAACTTGTTTGATTATTAATCGAAGAGAACTCGAATGAGTTTTTGTCATGTGAAAATCAAATCGAGTTCAAGTAGTTTGATATTCTTACACACGATTAATTGTCATTTTACTAAGTTGTTCTCGAACCAATCTTTATAACTTTTTGAATAGAAAACCGCCCGTGGCCAAGCTTGGATTGTTACTTTAACGAAGGGAGCTCAAGTAAATTTCTAAAGATTGATCTCAACTCGAGGATAGAACAATCTGATTCACTTTTCACCCCTACTTCAAACACGTAGTTAATTTCATTTTTGGGTAATATATTATTTAGAACTCATGATTTAATTAATTCTTGTAGTTAATATATCATATAAAAAACTAATATCACGTCTTCTAATATGAATTTCTGGCCGCCTCTAAAAGTAGATGATTGAAAGTTAATTAACTAAGATACACATGATTGAAAAAAATAAAAATATTATACATTAAAAAAGAAAATTTTAAAAAACAGTAAAGTTATAATAATAAATAAAGATTTCCTAAAAAAATTGAATAAAAGGAAAAAATATGAAAAATGATAAGAAAATTAATTATGATAATAAATAAAAATTTTCTTATGTTTTAAGAAAAATATTTTCCTTAAAATGTAAAATAATTTGTTAGTTGATAAAACAAAATATTTATTACAATACAAAAGGATAAAATAATATTTTCCCAATAAACTCGGAGCTCATTTGAACAAATGGAAAAATCTTATTTGCTGTTATAGGTGTTTTTATGCTTTGCAACCTAATATTTTATTATTGCTAGTTGCAACCCATACTACACGGTACTTGTTAAATGCAACCACTACCTCATTTTCCATCCAAAAAGTCATTTGGCTAACGCAGGTGTAACACACGCATTATTTTGGTGACTTTTTTAACATAATATCAGACGGAGGTTTCATATAACAAATCCCACATAGTACGAAAAATGCTCTTTGCAAAAATATTTTAGGTTGTTAATAGTAAAACCCGTATAGTATAAGTTGCAAAGAATTATTTTACCAAATTAAGAGAATAAATTTATGGTTTCAGAAAATCTTTATAATTTGTATTTGTCTATTTTGTTCATTGATAATAATATATTATGTTATTCATATTTTAAAAAATCACATCAATATATTTAATAACAATAAAAAATATATAACAAAGTCATAAAATTAATTAAATTAAAATTTAAAAAAATATATAAATAAGTTTTTATTAATCATCTAAAATTGAAATAACGAATAAATTGAAAATAATAAATAAATATTTTAAAATATTATTAAAAAATATAAAGAATTAGATACATACAATATAATGATATATAATTAGATTATAAATACTTAGTTAATAGATCTAAAGTCATAAAAAATACACCATAAAACATATAAAATATATATTAAAAAATGTAATAATAAACAGTTAAGAGAATATTCTAAATAATTATTTATAATAAGAGAAAAAAAATACAAAAATATAAAAATAAACATAATTATTATAAAATGATAAAAAGAAATTTATGAAAAGATTAAAAAAACATAAATAAACTACAATAGCTTATAAGTAAATTATAAATACTTATTTAATAAATCTGAAATTTAATATATCATAAAAGAAATAAAAAAAATATAATATAAACTTGGTAAAATAATTTTTTGCAACCTTAACTATACGAGCTCTACATATTTTTTTTTTTTGCAAAACAACCCTTACTATACGAGATTTGCAATTTGCGACCTCCGTTTGATATTCAATTCAAAGTCACAAAATACGCGTGAGCCCGATGACTTTTTGGACGAGAAATGAATTGGGGGTTGCATTTAACAAATCTCGTACAGTGCAGGTTGCAACCGACAACAACAACATTAAAAAAATAATAGATTGCAAAATGTAAAAAATTCCTTAGAAAAAATTATAATTTATAACTTTTTTTCTTAATATAATTTATTAAATCGAATAAATTATAAAAAAGTTTATTGAATTAAATAAACTTATTGGAACTAAATAAGTTATAAACTTTCTAAAACTTCAACCGAGCAAGGCCTAGATATAGTGTGTATATTATTCATGCATTTTCTCATTGACATTTGGAAATTTAGAAAACGACATGGGATCGTATAAATTTAAATTTGTCATAGTTGAAAGTACAAATCGGTTTTCCATGATAATAATACTAAAAAATAAGAAAGTACAAATTTGGGATCTAGATCTAAATCAAGCCTGTAAAATATACGTGGCCCTTGATCTGTGACTGTCACACTCTTGCCTAATTCAATCTTTTCTCTTTTTCCCTTTAACTGCAATTGAAATAAGATAATATTTAATAAATGATTTGTAGGACAATTTTTACTAGTGTCTTAAAAATGGGTGTCCGTGAGTTGCACAACTCAAATGTTTGGGTTTCTTATATTTGATATAACTCTCAGTATATAAAATAATTCATTAAAAAATAAAACTTTTCTGTGCAATGATAATTAGGAAGAAAGCCTAGTTGAGATTGCATGAGACAAAAGGAATCAAAGTCTTCTTTTGAGTTTGTTTAGACTCGGTGAGTCAACCAAACCTTAGTTTTAATGACCGAATCACGAGAGGAATTTGGCGACACGTGATTTTTTACTTGCTATTTGAATTGTGCATTTTAGTAAACTTGGTCTATTCTTATTTATTTGTATTCATACTACATTCTTATTTATTTGTATTCATACTTCAATCAAGTCAATTATGAAAAAAATAAACTTTAATTATGAGATGCTAGAGCATTTTCAATGACATAATGCACTTATGAGATATATGATAAGAATAAAAGAAAACATTTGAATTGAGAATATGTCAAATATTTCTTCTATATTTAAAAAGAGTGAGACAATTTTTACACTGCACACAATTTTAATGTCATGTTTCATTGTAAGTGAGCAATGGATGGTGATATTGGAGATGTTTTTACCGCATTTCAATAATTTTTATAAATCGTGCTATTTAATTGTGTCATATCATTCAATTTTAATTACAAAATCACAAATATTTGGTTCAGGTGGCAAGTTGCAAATCGCGCATAGTTTATATGACGATTTGTCGTAAATAATAGTTTGTATGGTAAACTGTGAAAACTGCAATAGTTTAGGGGTAAAAATAATTACCCCTTTATATAT
>BMAC01000014.1:353186-380672 GCA_014905375.1 Phtheirospermum japonicum | reverse complement strand
GAATGGTTTTTTGCATGTGTCGTGAAGCCTTAAAAAAATCTGTACATGTCGTCGTCTGATGTGGTTGCTGTCTGATTTGTTTTGTGCACAATTCAATGTCAGTTTGTGCACATTAGTGTGTTCCCTTTTGCACGTCCGTACTGAATGGTGTTTTGCACGTGTCGCGAAGTCTTAAAGAAATTTGTACATGTCGTTGTCTGATGTGGTTGTCGTGTGATTTGGTTTTCTGTCGTGTTATATGTGGCATGTATTGTTTTGTGCACTGATTGAATGCGAGCTTTTGCAGGTGATGTTGAATGTTCTTCCCATAATTGTGAGCCTGTTCGAAAAACTATGGTCATGACACCTAACTCTTATTTTAGCGTTCAAGACTATGTAAAACAAAGGAGCAATTGGCAGAGTTCAAGACCCTTCATATTATTTTCTTATTTTTATTACTCTTAATTTTGCGACGCAGGTTGTGCACAAACAAGTATGATATTTTGCACAACCGATCAATAAATTTTGCACAATAGTGAAATAATTTATACACAATGGTATTTTATAAATTCCTATTTTAGGCGTTGGTCTTTTGGGCTTTTCGTACAAATTAATTTGACTATAGTTTTGTTTGAGATTCAGAAATAAGACATTTTTGGCGTTTTCTTTCTGTATTTGCTTGTTATCTTGTATTTAAATATGTTTACACATTTCCTTATCGTACATCGACAATGCTTAATTTGGGTCTAATGACAAATCCAACCCGATGATCGGATTGTAATGATATCATTTACACATGTAATGCAATAACATATGTCCAACCAAAAGTGCAACCATCGAAGTTAAAAATTTGGAAACTTAAATATTTGTCTTTCCCTCACCAGGACCATTATTAAAAAAATTTAAATATGCAAAACCCAACTTTTTTGAGTCGCAAAAATTTTCTTCTACTTATGAACAAACAGAACAACAAGAAATAAATATCAAAACATAATAAACATTATGTTCCATTTTCTTCTACTTAGACAAGAGTGCTTACACAACAAAAGATACAAATATACATTAGCCATAAAAAAAAGTGAATGTACTGCACATTAGTTCTACTACGTGCACATTAGTTCACAACAAATTACACATTAGTTCTACTACGTGCACATTAGTTCACAGTATTGCACATTAGTTAATACACTCGTGCACATTAGTTAATACACTCGTGAACATCCTTCGTACAGTTTTGCCAGGCCTTTCAAAAGTCTCTCAGCATACTGAACAATTCTAGGATATAGTCCAGTATTGGTATCATTTTTCTTTTGCCAATTGCTGAGGAGAGGTGAGCTAATAAAGCTTTTAAATGCAGCCACTGTCAATTCTGCATTTCTGAAGATAGAGTTCAAGCCCAAAGAACCAGAAATGACATCACTGTAAGTTTTCTCAATCATTGAAACAACATGATCCAGCAACTCTAACATGGACTCGCCCAATTTGAAAAAGAAAGGAGAGGTCTCTTCTTTGATCCTGGTAATGATTAAAACAAAACCATGTTAAGCCACATGGGAACATGAAGAAATAAATATCATGTCACCAATGAGTTATGACTTTAAATTATTCGAGGACATAGAACACATAGATTATTCYAGGAGTTCACTCTAAGTAGAGTAGGCTATTCATGCCTAAATAATCAAGGGGTATATGGTACAACTCCAACTCTAACTTTGCCAATGGAGCAAGTCAATAGTGACATGAGCAGGGTATATAATTTCACAAAACTACAGTCAAGCATCCAGAATGAGTGGATATTAAATTATGATAATATTTTATACCTCAAATCAAATACAACTTAAAATATAATATATTATGACATCAAGCATGATTTATAACAAATGTACTTAATCCAGATAAATTTAATAAGTTAGTTCCTGCGTGGACTCACAGACAGCTCACTGTATAGGCGGCGCAGAAGCTTCCCAACTCTTCTTGCACCTAATTATGCAGCTACGTACTTTAATCGAAGAATATGATTCAGAAATCACCCAATAAAAATTAAACTTTTTCTCCAACTCAAGGCAACTTGAAAATCATATATTATGTAGCAGCTGCATATATATGTGTAGACACGTTGACTCGAATAACCAATATACTTCAAACAAAAAAATCCCATCAGCATTAGTTAGATAATTGAAAAGGGTGGTGTGTGAAAACTTGAAGCCAGCAATTGGAATATGGCAATCACCTATTATGAATACAAACAACTCATTACTTTCACATCCACTCCATTAGAAGAAAACAAGAATCACACAAATCCCATTGTGTTTTTCTAAGGACGGACGGACATGACACAAGGCAAAACATAGCTAGCTAGTATAAATTCATCAACTGGAATATGTAAATGATTTCAGGCCAACAATATGCTTGAAAGTGATCAAAGCAATCAAAACTAATTGGACAAATTAATACACACTTTATTTCCTTCTTAAAATTGGGTTAAAACACTATATACTATACATATTTAGCACGCATACTAATGTGCAACAGAAACCATTTTAACTCTACTTAACAGCCATTTCCATATAATTCACACGCATATTGCTAGTTTTCCCCCTCCAAAGCTAGCTAGCAAGAAAGCAAAAGGGAAAAATATTAAAGGAGCAAACATTGAAACAGCCTATTGCAACGCTTAATGAGTTGTTATTATACCCATGCATTATCAAGCATATAAGTTAAACTTTTTACGTGCACTTTCTTAATGTTGATGACATCATTACATTAATTAGGAGGTTTATACAGTGTACTTGATCCACACAAGATTCTCGCCCAACGACAGGGGAGAAAATCAAAGAAGGATCGCAAAAAGGTTAATTAGAAAACAATGTAGAAAAAACTAAGAATAGCTGTGTAAGGAAAGGATTAATCAGAATTTTTCAACAATCACAAAATTTGATGATTTGATGACAAATCATTAGCACAAATAATACATTGTGCATGATGCAAGACAAACCTTCAAGTTGATTAAAGCCAAAACTGCTCGTAGCATAATAGTATGAATATCTCTCTGGAAAAGGATCTCTCTCACACAGTAAAATTGGAATTCTTTACACTAAAAACAAAATAAAAGCATGAATATCTTACAGATTGGAGGCCGGAAGAATGAAGGGATGCCATGGCGGCGGAGGCGGCGACGCCGACGAAGAGGGAAGCGACGGAGAAGGCCTTGAAGGGCATGAAGGTCGATTCGCCGGTGTGGCCCCTTCTGATTGCAGAGATGCCCAACCCTAACTTAGCTGTGCTCGTGGCGGCCCACCAGCAGTAGCCATGGACGGAGAGAATTTCAGAGAGCCGGCGAAGAGGGAAGCGACGGAGAAGGCCTTGAAGGGCATGAAGGTCGATTCGCCGGCGTGGCCCCTTCTGATTGCAGAGATGCCCGATCCTAACTTGGCCATACTCGCAGCGGCCCACCAGCAGTAGCCATGGACGGAGAGAATTTCAGAGAGCCGACGAAGAAGGCCTTGAAGGGCATGAAGGTCGATTCGCCGGCGTGGCCCCTTCTGATTGCACAGATGCCCAACCCTAACTTGGCCGTGCTCACGGCGGCCCACCAGTAGTAGCCATGGATGGGGAGAATTGCAGAGAGAAAACAAAATTTCATCTAATTTTAGACAAGAAACTACCAGATCTCTTATTTACAAAAATGCCACCGGATGTTTATAATTACAGAAATACCACCGGTCTCTTAATAAAAAGGCATTAAAATTTGTGGACATAATTCATTCTCATTTTTCACCTACGGATCCATTCTCACATGATCCTATACCTCTCTCTCTCTCTCTCTCTATATATATATATATATATATATATATATATATATATATATATGTATGTATATAGGATTAGGTTCAAATGAGAACCATGTCATTATATGTGAACCTAGGGTCAATTGTAGGCCTTAGATCTAATTAAATGGATGGATCAGTTTTTTTGTGTATTTCCTTATTTGATTAAAAGCAATAGGATTGTCTAATAAAAGCACTACTAGTGTATATAACTGAAAATATTATTAAAGCACTGTGATTGTATAATAAAAGCATGGTATATAATAAAAGCACTAGTTCGCAGGTTCGCATATAATGACATGGTTCTATTTGAACCCACTCCTATATATATATGAAATCTTTTATTTCTATTTATGAGAGTTTTTCAATTTTTGTTTATCAAATATTATTCCTGTAAGAAAATGAGAATATTCTCTTATCTTCTTATATATGTTGTCTTATATATTATTTGTTTAGAAAATAATTTATTTGCTTCTCTCTCTTACTTGTAAATGAGGTTGCACGCTCTTGAAAAAGAATGAGATAGAAGATCAATATATATGGAAGGTTGGGATTGAGCTTATGGAATATGAAAGATTCAAAGAGATCGGTTAAAGTTCAAGAAATTCCAATATAGAAAGTTTTAGTTCCTACACAAAATCAACAAGTCCAAGAGAATAAAAATTTAATTCAAGGAAACAAGAAGAAAAGAAAGAAACAAAATTCAGTTAGTCAACACACAATGAAGGCGGTTTGCTAAAGTCGAGCCCAAGTCAAGTCCCATAAAGATACACACCTACTTTAGTTGACCGACTTAGAAGTTATATATATATATAGTCGATAGGTCTTATTGTAAAAAGTGTTTTGAGTTTAGATCTAATCATAGAGAATACTTGAATATTTTATTATATTTTATATTTAGAATTGTTTCCAGATTCTTGTATATGTGCCATCATAGCTAGAATATTGAGATATTATATTTTCTATGCTTTTTCAACTTGCTAGGGATTATTATCTTCTAACCTTTGAAGGGAATTCATAAGGCTTTTCAAATCAAAGGGGGTTGGTCGTAAAAGTAGTTAATAATAGTGTGTAATTACGTTGGTAAGGTAGGAGAGAATCCATACTTATAATCCCAAGTAGTGCAAAGCGCAAACACTGTATTAGTGAAAGAGTTCTGAGAGGAAGATGGATTCTTCCTCTTACAAATAATCTTTGTTATATAATTATTGTTTGATTCCACACTTATTTTGTTTTACTACATAAGATATTTATTTAAGCACATATATTTTTGATAACCGCACAACTTCAAATGGCATCAAAGCAGTGTTTCAGTTGTTTTACAAGATAAAGATCGAGCAGACTGCGAGGAGGGGCGACCATGAACCATGATCATGAATTGATGTCACGACCTCCATTTTTAGATGAATCAAATTACTCCTTTGAAAGTCCATGGTGACTATTTATCTGCACTCTCTTGGTAAAGGTATGTGAGAAAGTACTCAAACAGGATGGACCCTACCCAAGATGGAAGAAGCTACATCCTCAAAGAAAGACGCACAAAGGATCATTATTCCATAATCGAGTCCAACTTCGGGGCTCTATATTTTATTCTTACTGTTGTTGGTCAAACACATCAATAGATGGTTTTCAAGTGCACCACTACACGAGTAGCCTAGAAGATACTAGAACATCAATTCGAAGCCTCAAAGTTACAAAAGATCACAACCATCTTTGATGAGACAATGATGAAGGAGGACGAAACCATTGAGATGTAATACGCCAGGTTCTGTGATATTGTGAATTAAAGAGATTGGTGAGGAAATTTTAGAGCCAAGCAATTTAAATGAATCACAAGAACTCTCTCCAAGAGGTTTCGTTAGAAGATTACATCTCTGGAGAGTTTCATGCGCTTAGGAACCTTGGTCTTGATGATTTACTTGGTGATCTTCGGATCTTTGTGATCAATAATGGTTATGATATGATAAAAAGTAAGGGTATTGTATTCGAGATGAGTGTACCTCCACCATGTGATAAAGAAGAAGATGAGAATGAAGTTAAATTTGATGTTGTAGTTGCACTTATAATCCAGGAACTATGGATGACTGCAAAGAAGGTCAGCAAGAGCGAATTTTAAAATAATAATTCATTTGACCCAACAAACTTACTAACCATCAAGAGACATATAAAAACCTTAAGATTCAAGCCAACCAACCAGAAGGTGGAGATGGATCAGTGCATGGAGTGTCGTAGCTTTGGACACTTTCAGAATGAATATTCCAATTCTTTAAGGAATAAAAAAGCCCTCACAACAACATGGAGTGAATATGAATATGAGAAGGAGGAGGAACAAACTAAAGAGACTGATCAAATAAGCAACATGTCTATCTTCACCAATGATATCATTTACCTAGCTTCATCCCTTCGCACATATGACTTTGATCAAGGTATGAACTCTTCCCAATTTTATTTTGAAAGTGATTTTGAAGATGAAGTTACAGGTCCTAGTGAAGAAGATCTGAGCATACATAAACTTCCAATTAAGAAGTGCATTTAGGAAGTAAAGATTGTCAAAGAACTACATGCCCATATTAAGTCACCGAAGGTGTTTAAACATCAATCAGAATAACATGCGATCGAATTGATGTACTTACTTGGTGAAGTCTGGAACATTCGAGTAGAAAACTCAAATTGAATGAAAGGTTAATGAGTAAACACATGGTATCTAGAAACTAAGAAGCTGAGTTGGATGAAGAGTTCTCTAAACTCAAACTTTTGGACAATGAACAAAGGTTGTCCAAACAGGTATGTGCTAAACTCAAGTTATTAAATAACTTAAAATTGAGATGTTCAGCAGCGCACTCTAGGTGAAAAAGATGAAGAGATTCTATCTCTAAAAAATGAATTATTTAGAGTGATGAAGGGACATGGAGACTTGATTGATGTTCATTCATTAATTGATCACAAATATGTTTAAAGAACAGAGGAGCTTGCAAAATCAAAATCGGCCACTTCAAAATCTGAACAGAGGTAAGGCAAGTCTGGAACATGGGTAAAAGGTATGACAAATATGGTATTAGTTTTAAAAGGTGAATCTTCTAATTCAGGATATGATACAAAGTTTGTTTAAACCGTTTTGCCTATTAATCCAAAGGGTAAGAATACATACTCTCTAAACCCTATAATGAAGCAACACCCAAAACATTTTTGTGAAAACTTTTGTTCCTATTTGTCATTGCTATGGTTTTTCCTCTCATATTTGGCTTAAGTGATATAAAATGTATCATAATTTATATGTAGGGAATGTGCATGCATGAAATCCTAGTAGTATACCTTCATGAGCACCAAAACTAAAGTTGATCTGAAAAACCACACACAGAAAAAGATTTGGTTACCAAAAGAAAAACATAGATGCTTATCTTTAAAAGGTGAATGGTACTTTGATAGTGGTTGTTCTAGACACAAAAATGGAGTTAGGTCTTATCTTACCAAAATAGTATTTGTGTCTAATTATGCAGTAACTTTGGTAATGGTGTGAGTAATATGGTCATAGGTGTTGGATGTTTGAATGTTGGTGATTTACCAAAATGAAAATGTTTTCTTGGTTGAGATTTTGAAAGACAATTTGCGAAGTATTAGTCAACTATGTGATCAAGGTACTAATGTCAAGTTTAATAAGAATAATTATCTTGTTCATGACAATTTAGATAAATATATTCTCACAGAGACAAGATCAATTGACAATTGTTATTTGGTTGAGCATGAACTTACATGTCATTCAACTAAGTTGAGTGATACTGAGTTGTGGCGCAAAAAGTTAGGTCACATAGGCTATACACACTTGATTAATTTGTCCAATGCAGGTACTATTTATGGTGTTCCAAAATTTCAAATGAAACAACATGATGTATGTGAACCATGTAAAAAGGGAAAACAAAAGCGTGCTTCTCATAATCCACTTCATGAAGCTACCACAAAGCATATTTTTTAATTATTGCATATGGATTTCGTGGGATCAATTCAGGTAGAGAGTTACAATGGTAAGATATACATTCTTGTGATTGTTGGTGATTTTTCTTGATACACATAGATAGATTTTCTAAGAGAAAAATCAGATTCAATTAAATCTTTCAAAACTCTTTGTTTGAATTTAGAAAATGAAAGAAATTGCAAGATTGTAAGGATTAAGATTGATCATTGGAGAGAGTTTGAAAATGCATTATTTGTCGAGTTTCATGATTTACATGACATATTTCATGAATTTCTGCACCTAAGACTCCGTAATAAAATGGTGTTATGGAGAAAAAGAATTGTATCTTGTAGGAATGTCGCGAGTAATGTTGATCTCCCAGGACATGTCACCTCATTGGTGGGCTAAAGCTATTAATACAACATGTTACCTCATCA
Organism: Phtheirospermum japonicum; assembly: GCA_014905375.1. Classification (NCBI taxonomy): domain Eukaryota; kingdom Viridiplantae; phylum Streptophyta; class Magnoliopsida; order Lamiales; family Orobanchaceae; genus Phtheirospermum; species Phtheirospermum japonicum. The sequence continues at coordinate 372,480 of BMAC01000014.1, read as the reverse complement.
ATTGGGTGTACCTTCACAAAGGTATTGGAATTACTCCATATGAAATGTGGAAATGGTATTCTATTTAAAGCATCTTCACGTGTTAGGGTATAAGTGATACATTTATAATGACAGATATCAACTTGTTAATTTTGACTCTAAAACTGATGATGGTCAATTTTTTAGTAACTCTGATAACAATCATGCGTACATGGTTTATAATTTTAGGACTGAAACTATTATGGAGTCTACCAGTGTTGTGTTTGGTGTCACTATTAGTGTAACTACACTTAATCTTGATGTACTTTCATCTTCCGATGTTCTTCACACTCACCAGGAAGTGGTATAGGATACGAATAATGTTCTTAATGATGTTAAAATGGAAGATTTTGAGCTATTTTTTTACAAGTACAGATGTTAGTGAATATGATATTCCTTCCTCTAGGAATGAGCCTGAACCTAGTCGAGATATTCCCACTAAGACTCAAAGGATCATCCTAAGGATTTGATAATTAGAGACTTGAATGATATGAATCTTTGGTTAAATATTAATATAGGAAGATGGTTATTTATTCACATGTAACTTGCTATAATTCTTCGATTAAACCTAAAAATGTAAAGAAGCACTTAAGGATGAGAACTGGATTCAAGCTATACAAGAAGACTTAGAAAAATTTACTAGAAATGATATTTTAGGACTTGTTCCTTCACCTTATCCTGTTCATGTGATAGGTATCAAGTGGATTTTAAGAATAAAACTGATGAATTTGGTAAAATCACTAGAATGAGGCACGTCTTGTTGCATAAGGATATACTCAACGTGAAAGAGTAGATTTTGATGAAACTTTTACATCTATTACACGCCTAGAATATGTTAGAATACTTTTGTCTATTCCATGATTGAAATGTTTTATTGTCTATCAAATGAATGTTAAGAGTGATTTTCTGAATGGTTTTTTGAAAGAGGGTTTCTATGTGAAGCAACCTGAGGGTTCTATATACCCCCACCATCCTAACCATGTTTATAGGATCAAAAATACCCTTTATGGTCTTAAACAAGCTCCTAGGGTATGTTATGAATAAAAACCAAGTTTCTAATTGGGAAAGGCTATTAATGAGGGGGAGTGGATTAAACACTTTTTGTTCAAGAATCTAACAAAGATATAATCATCATACAAATTTATGTGGATGATAATAATTCTTGGCTCCACCTCAGAAGGTATGGTTAAAGTGTTCATTTATAACATGTCAAAGGAATTTGAGATGAGCATGGTAGGTGAACTTACGCACTTTATAAGATTGCATGTTGTCTAGAGTAAAGTTGGTATCTTTATTCATCAGAGTAACTATGCTAAGGCTTTAGTGAAAAAGTTTGGTCTTGCCAATGCCAAACATCCTTATACTCATACGTGAGTCATTAAAAACATTATAAGGATGATGAAGCAACATATATAGATCAGAGTCTCTACAAAACTATGATTGATAATTTATTGTATTTGACTGCTAGCTCACTTGAATTATTTTTTAATGTAGGTTTTTATGCTAGATACCAATATATCTCAGAGAGACCTGATTAAAAGTTGTAAAGCACATAATCATATGTTGGTGGGGCTTCCAAATTTGGGATATCTTACTCGCACAACACAAGTGCTAGTCTTGGAGGTTTTATATGATGTAAACTAGGTTGGAAATATTGATGATAGGAAAAGCACGTCAAGTGTACGTTTCTACATCAACAATAACTTAGTTTCATGGTTTAGTAAGAAATAAAATTGCGCATGTCTTTCCACTACCAAAGTGGAATGCATTACTGCAGGTAGACGTTGTTCCCAACTTGTGTGGATGAAGCAAGTGATGTTTGGATATGATATTAAAATAAATTCTATTCAACTCTTTTATGATAACACCAGTGCTATAAATATATTTCGCAATTCTGTCCAACACTCCCTAACGAAGCATATATATATATAATATCATTTTATTATAAATAGTTGAGGATAAGATAATTACTTTGAATCATATTCCTACATTAAACCAGCTGGCTGATATCTTACAAAAGTACTAGATGATCAAAGATTTAATTCTCTAAGGAAAACTTTAAGTAAGAACATTATTTGATTTTATTGCATCTATATTATATTATGTGTATCTATTATATTAATTAATTAATAAATACACACACACATACGCACGCACGCACACACACACACACACACATATATATACACACAAATATATATATTTTGCATATGTTGCATGTAGCATCAAATCTTTAAAACTTGGTTATACAATTAGCATGAACCAACTTGACTACCTCTAAAAAGCTCCCTTAATTTTCCCCAAAAGTTGTGACACATAATTTGTTGTAAAGAGCTACTTGCATAAAATGATACAGTAAATAACTATCATAGTTTTCTTATCAATGTGATTCGATTGTAAAAATAGTTTCATGCACATAAAATAAAGTTAGGGTGTAACTACCAATAAGGCATCATATTTAATAAGAGACAAATGTTTTTGTATGGTAAAACTTTATTTGGAGTACAGATACTCATCTAGTGTAGTTATTTTATAAATTAGTGCAACGAGCATACTAATTGATTTTATTTATCTATCTCGCATAATTCAAAGACAACTCATGGAAATATAATCGTTGGGTAGACCTTTGATAAAAACATATTAGTTATCTCTAATCGACTCATGAATTCATAGAAAAATAATCATGTGATAGACCTCTGATTAAAACACGTCAGTTCTCTCTAAGAGAATTATGAGGCTAAAACTAAAATTGAAAATAGTTTGAGTTATATGATGTTGCACTAAATCAAATAAAATCACTCGTTTTGTTTTTGTGACCGCATTTCTAAAAGGAATTCTGGGAGAGTAATTAAAGGTTTAAAGTTTTCTATGTGTAATATGTATAATCATAAATAAAAATCTTATTTTTAATTTTAATTTTATTCTTGTGTGTGATTTTGTAAGCATTTACATAGATATAATTTGCATGGTTTCCTTCTTGATGAAAATCTGGGCGAGCTTTTTTTTCTTGGAACTGAATTTAAATCAGATTTTGAACTGTCCTCAATTACTTGTAAATTATTTTTTTAATATACGGTTTTTATTTTATAAAAAATGGTGTTAGCGGAGAAGTTATTTGAGGAAAAGTGGGTGTGATGTTATTGCATAAAATCACCTTCCATCTTCCCACTCTGGTTCCTCAACAGTCTCAAACCCCAGCTACATAAAGACCCAACACTTCCATTTTCATCTATCGCATGCAAGCCTCATATCAGAAACCTTAAATTCTCTTTCTCTTCTTCGATTTCTTCCTTTAAGTTGATGTACACAAAACTTTTCTCTTGTTTTTTTTCCTTTTTTTTTTCCTGAAACACTATGTATAGACAACAAAAAATGATCATTGAAGAGAAAAGATGCTTCTACTCCAGCCTAACGATCTGTCAAGCGTCATCCACAAAGTTTCAGCACGACAAGCTCCACACCGATGGTGGCTCCGGTCATAATCATTCCACCAAATTCTAAGATGCCTATTGTCATATCCCATGTAGGTATTGTTATTTCATTCAGAGTTAAACTTGACCTTGAAGTTCTTGTTTCTTTGTTGCATGAAGCTACGTCGGCACTGCACACTAGAACCTTGGCTTAATGCTGTTTCATCCTCTCAGGGGGAGCAATTGGCTTCGCCATGCCTTCAGAAGCTAATAAGCCGCCAAGCCCTGCCAGTTCGAACAATTCAAGCATTCTCCTCCTTCTATCTTAAATCTATGCACTAATTAGGGATCATAATCTTTGAGGTCCTGAAGCGAGATAATGCCAACTCTGACCTGGATTTTGTCATGGAAGAAGAGGGCTCTACTTTAGCTCGCAGATTTGCTCGTTCAAATGGAAAAATTAAGATTTAAGATGATGAATCGTCATCTCATGCCATTGATGTCGAGGCTCATATCAAAGTTGATGAGGATGCATATGAGTTCTCTAACCATTTCTTTACACTTGAAGTCGAGGTTAATTTTAATCAATTCCATAAGATAGAATTTCATCCTGAATGGAATATCAAAATTGATGAGTTTTAAAAGGTTGATGTTTATTCTTAATTAAGAATATATGACTTGAGAAAACCATTACTGGTCTTCCTCATACTTATAGTAAATTGTCTATGAATTTTATGCTAGTTTAACCCCTTCTATTTGCTGATTCTGCTAGCTCTCATTTTGATAAAGTTTTGGTTCATAATCATATTATTCGTTTCTCCTCAGTTATATTGAAACTGACTATGGCCTAACTTATGATCCTTTGGTGAGTCTTGATGATGATCTTGAAGTAGTTTCATCTATCCTGACTGAATGAAAACTTGAAAGATGGCTTCACCCTAGATTTTTGGTTAATTCTTTGTCTTTTATATCATATCTCTTGCATAAGACATTACTATAGCGATAGCTTTATATAACGGTTACCCTACCGCTACCTTACCGTTAACGCTACCGCTAAGTGCCCAGAAATGCGTTTTTAGGGTTTCTTGTTGCCCAAGACATGGAAAAACTATAAATACCCTATGTATTTCAGATTTTTGCATACATTATCATATTCCTAGAGTTCCAAGGCCTTTTGAGGGCTGACAACCCCAACAAGTGCCCTTCTATTTCCTTAGTTACTCTTTAAATTTACTAGTTTTAAATTCTTAGATTTTAGATTAGAATAGATTAGTTCTTAGATAATTTAGACTCAAGACTTCATCGTGGAACGCTGCTATTTTCTTCAATTAATTAGTAAGTCCTTAATTCCTTTCATTTGATTTAATTTAATTAATTATTATGCTTTTAATTTCTTGATTACTAGTTTAATAATTGATCTTCAAACAAACCAAACCCCCCCATGATGAATTGTGTTCTTAGATATTTTGAGATTGTGATGTTGAGATTGTTGATGATGATTGTGGGTTTGTGATGATGAGATTGTGGATAATTATTGGCTAGATCTAATGGGTCTAGAGCCTAGATTCATTGTGAACCATCAGTTGGGTTTTCCCAAAAGATCGTGGAGACGAACCGAAGCTCTAGAACCCTTGTTTTCCTAAACTTTTCAAAACCCTTTGATTTTATTATTCCTCGTTTAAATAAATCTATTGTTTATATATGTTTAGATTAGAATTTTATTCTTATTTCTTATTCGTGGAAATCAAACACAAAAGGAACTTCCGAATCTAGTTTTCCTTAAGAGACGACTTGAGTCAACTTATCAACCTACACGCGATCCCGTTCTCTTGCGGGCGAGCTTTTAAAATTTGACAAATATTTATAAAGTAGGTGCACAAAAGTTCGAATCAACTCTCAATGCATAACTTTCATGTGGGGATATTAATTTGTTCAAGAAGTTGTTGTATAAAATGACTTTGAACGATGTGCCCATAAGCATGTGGTTTATGTAAAGCACATTCATCAGTTATTAAAATCTAGTGTTGCAGGGATGCCAAAGGCTAAGGGGTTAGGGGAGAGATATGGGAAGGTGTTTGCTGCTAACAGCTGAGGTAAGGGGAAGGGACAAGAGAAGTATGTTGCTGCTGGTGTTGTTGTGATAGAGGGACTGTTGGATGAAGAAGAGGAGTTAGATGATGAAGTCACCTTGGATTCTTCTGACTAATGTTGCTACTAGTCATAAAATTATACTATTTATTTCTTTATGAGTGATAATTGTAGTGAGAATATGATGTAACTAAATATTCTATTTTTCTTGGCTAATTAATGTTTGTATTTAGGTGCCATGGATTCTTAGGTCTATAATCTTTAAATAGGGTTGATGGATGACCTTAGTTTCCATGGAAATTGGGAAACACTTTTCTGCAGGTGTTTTTGAATTTCTATGTTAGATTGCATATTATTTGTGATCTTATGATTTAGACTCTGATAGAGAAAATTATTCTTTTAGTCCATTATACTGTCCACATTGCAAGATACGTCCACGATATTTTTCTCAGTCAAATCACATCCACTAAATTGAACAAATTATCAAAGAAGGTCCAAATTTATCACATTCGGTCTATTTTGCTGGTGTAACGTGATAATGAAATAACTTATCAATATTCATTAATTTTAAATATTAGAAAAAGGAAACAAAACAATAAAAAAGGAGAAATTATCTATTTAATCCTAGCCCTTTTTTTCTCTTTTTCGATTTACGTTTTTCCTTTTTTTTCCCTTTTCTGCTTGTTCATGCAATTACCATCTCCACTCTACTGTTCATTTTTCATTTTATTTTTCATTATTTGTCCAAAACCAACCAACTATGTAATATAATTAATGGAAAATCATAACTAAAGAATTAAATTGATACATTCAAATCCAGATTCATAATTACAGCTTGAAGTGTAAAAACCTAGACTCGTTGTTTCTTGAAAATAATAAGAATTGCTATGAGATTGTGATATCAGATTTGATGAGATGAGAGAAGAGATTTCTAATTTACTACTTTTGAATTTATATTCTATGGGCTTCATGATTACGTTTGGTATCCTATATAAAAATAACACAATAATTGTGATGCAGGTGGTGGTTGGAGGGGCTGGTGGCTGACGAGGAGAGGAGATATGGATTGTAGGTTATGGTAGAAAGTTGAGAGGTAGAGGCGAAAATGATTAAAAGTTGAGGGGTTGTGTTCTTGAGAATTAGATACACTTAAGGGCCTATCGATAATTCTCAATATTTTTATATTAGCCTGAGAGAGGGATAAAATAGAGAACAATATTTAAAAAAAAATAGAAAATATATATAAAATAAGTAAATAGAGTGTGAGGGGCAATTAAAGTATTTCATGAATTTAAGATTTAAATTAAATGAAAAATAATAAATAATTACATAATCATGTCACATAAGCAAAATAACATGAATGTGATTTTTTGTTTTGACGATTTGAACAACTTAGTGGATGTGTATTTTGATAGTAGACAATATCGTGTACATATTTTGTAAAGTGAAAAATATATTGGACTACAAAAGTAATCTTCCCAACTCTGATACATTATTTATGTTTGTGTTTGGATGATTTTGCTGGAATTAATTAACTTCTGGTTGTTGGGGTATATCAGTGTGCATATATGTTTTTGGTGTTTTTGACTTGTTTGCAGAACTTTAAGAAAGAGTTTTTAAATTGAATGCCAAGGGGGGAAATGTACGAAAATGAGAATCCACATCATTCGAAATATTTTTTGGAAGTTACATCAAGTATAGTATTTCTTACTTAACAAGTCAAAAGGCTTATGGAAGTTAATATATTTTTTATAAAGTTTCTTATATATTATTTGTTTATCTCTCTTATTTGTAGATAAAGTTGCACGCGCTCGAAAATGAAATTGAGAGTAGATCAAGTATTTATATAGAAGTCTGTGATGGAGCTTATGGAATATAAGAGATTCTAAGAGATCTATTAAAGATTTCAAAAGTCCCAATATGAAAAGTTTGAGTTGTTACACGAAGTCAATAAGTTTAAGAGAATCTGAATCTATTCAAGGAAACAAAAAGAAAAGAAGGAACTAGAATTCCATTATGATTCAACACACAAGGCAGGCAGTTTGCTAAAGTCAGGCCCAAATCTAGGCCCATGAAGATACCCACTTACTTTAGGAGACTGTCTTCAAAGTTGTATATATTGTCGATAGGTCTCATTGTAAAAAGTACTTTGAATTTAGATCTAAAATATTTATACGATTTTCTATACTTTTCAAGGTACTAAGGATTAATATGTTTTAGCCTTTGAACAGAGTTCATGGGCTTTTCAAATCCAAGAGAACTGATAGGAATAGTGTACATACTTGTTATCTCAAGTAGTACAAAACGCAAATACTATATTAATAAAAGAGTTTTGAGAGGAAAATAAATTATTTCTCGTGTAAACAATCTTTGTTTTTTTAATTCTTATTTACTTTCGCACTTATTTTATATTACTATATAAGATATTTTTGACAATTACGCGACTTTAATTCCTATGTTTTTTTTTCAATTATTTTAAACTTTACTTTAATTCATATGTTTTTCAATTATTATAAACTAGTTTAATACTCGTGTATTACACGAGGTTTATCGAAAGATAACTAGAAAAAATATTCGTGATCATTACAAATTCTTATGTAAAATGAGAAATTCAAATGATGCATTCTCAACCCTTGCCTTGTACATGTCTAATTTATTTATTAATTATTATAATTATTAATTTTTTATTTTCATGTTTAGATTCAATTTGTTAATAATTTTATTTACATACTTATAAAAATTCAAAAGAAGTCACATTCTAAACCCGTGCCTAATCTCTATTTATTAATTATTATTATGTTATTTTGTATTTCAATTTTTAGATCAAATTCGTTAATAATATTACTTACATACTTTGAAAACATAAACGGATGTCATACTCTCAACTCGTGTCGCATTGTACCGATGTCTAATCAATAATAATAATAATAACAATAATAATAATAATAATGATAATAATAATTATTATTATTATATAATTTTATATTTTTGTGTTAGATTGAGTTCATTACTAATATTTAGTTACATATTTAGATTATTTTAAATAAATCTTAATTTACCTATATAGAATATTTAAAATTACAAAATAAAAATTATATTAACTTTTATTATAAAAATTACTTATTAATAATTTTTTTAATTAAAATTATATCTTATGTAATTTATCTTTTAATTAAAATAAGTAAGTTAGATCTTTTCTAATAATTTTATACGACTTACTTATATTTTGATATTAGGAGAATAAAAGAAAATTACTGAATTAGTCAAAATATAATAAAAGAAAATATTAAATTGGGTAAAATATAATAATATAAAAATATTAAATTAAGTGAGATACAATAAAAATAAAATATTAAATTAAGTAGATATTAGGCTCGGATGAGACCTAAGCAATCAAAATACCAGAACTTTTTATTTGTCAAACGAAGAATGCGAAGCAGACACACGCATATTATGCGGGATTTGAAAAAGTGTAATATTCATTAAAAATACCAAAAGAATAATATTAAAAATGGTACATACAAATCGTAACATTATTTGTTTTATTTTCACAATAAATAATTCTTACCACAAATCATAACATTATTCGTTCTAGTTCTAATTACAGTAGGACTGATTTTCACAATTAAGAATTTTGCAAGTTTTTTTACCGTGAGTTACGAAATTAGTTGTGATATATCAAGAACATTATTTGTTCTAATCACAGTAAGACTAGTTCTCAAAATAGAGAATTTTCAAGTTTTTTTTTTGTTTGTTTTTTTTACCTTGAGTCTCAAAATTAGTTGTAAAATATATCAAAATACCCTAAACTTGACGGGGAAGCCGTAGAAAATTGAGTTTGAAAAGATGTAAAATATACAACAATCGCGTGTTAAATGTGAATATGTGATATAAAAAATTAAAACTTATAATATACTGATAATTCTATTGAGAAAACGTCGTGCATCTAACTTGTAGTATATGTATTATTATTATTATTATTATTATTATTATTATTATTATTATTATTATTATTATTATTATTTTTGCATAAGATAATAATTTGTTCGTATAGATATATAACATATGTATCAATGCATTATATTGGGATTAGATAAAAAGATTTAGAATATATTTAATATTTATTTTTCTAGGCATAATATTTTTTTATTAGTAATAGTATTATTATTATGTTATCTTTTTTGTTTCACTTTATTTTTGTTTTATGTTTGGGTAACAATAGTTTTTCATATATATTTTTAATATTATTTTTAATTTATTATATTAGAATTAGATAAAAAAAAATTTAAGTTTATATTTTTTATATCTATTTCCCTTTCGTAATAACGTTATATAACTCATATTTTTCTTAAATAAATATTTAGAATTATGATAAAATTATTTGAACTTTTATTGTAAATAAAAATTAAAACTTTTTTTCTAATTAAATATAACTTATTTATATTCTTATATTAGAAGAATAAAAGTAAGATATTGATTTGGGTAAAATATGTTAAAGAAAATATTAAAGTTGGTAACATGTAATAAATGAAAAATATTGAATTAGGCAAAATATAATATTAGGAAAGTATTAAATTAGATAAAATATAATAAAAGGAAAAAAAATACTAAATTAGGTTAATATTAGGCTCGGATGACACCGAAGCACACATTTTTTTTTAAATCTAACGAAGCGTGGGAGGCAGACACATATAATATTGATCTTTTTATAACCGGTAAAATTTTAATAGGAACTTAAATTAATTGAATATATAATTAAAAAAAATGGCCGTTTTTAATTTATTGGTGGAACATAGTAATCAAAAATGCAAATAGTACATGAAAAGTTTTAGTGATCTTTGTTTACACATTTTTTTTTATAATCAAAATAATATTATAATTTATAAATCGTGGGATCACGTGATTTCGCGTGACAGCAGGATTTGTCGAATTGGATCTGTTCCACATCTTTGCTTGTGTCGTGACTTTGGCATGCGATTTTTGAAACTAATTTTTACTCGAGTTATCTTATAAGTTATAAAAATATACATTAGGAATCTAAGCACGAGGTTTGCACATGAGAAACAAAGCAAAGAATGACATAAACGCCAATACTTTACTATACCGTACAAATACATCAAATCTTAAGATTACATTTAAAATACTATTTTATATTTAATTGCTATTGGAAAAAAAATGGTAATGGATCGTGACAATTTATTACATGCACCCGAATGCACGTTGCTAGGTTCACCCTTTAAAAACTTATTATTATTCAGTTATACGTGATTATATATGACAATTATAGGTGATGATATGTGTTAGTTATACGTGATGATGTGACAAAAATTTAGAGTTTAAGGTTTACTTTCCATTTTAGGGCTAGTTTTACATTTTAAGATTTATTTCTCCATTTTTAGGGTTTAATTTTCTATTTAAGGTTTAGTTTTTCTTTTTTTTTTTTTTAATTTAATTTTCTATTTTATTGTTCCGGTAAAAACCTATCATTCTACCATTTATATGTGTTAGTTATATGTGATTATATATAATAGAAATTTATGTTATAAAGTTTAATATTCAATTTTAGGGTTAGTTTTCATTTTAAGGTTTAGTTTTTCATTTTTAGGATTTAGTTTTTTATTTTAGATTTATATTTTTTATTTTTGGGTTTTAGATTTTGGATTTAAAATTTCAATTATTTATAATTATATGTGATACTATATGTTAGTTATATACAATAATATATTAAATTACAGGGTGCACCTTGTATGGTGCACCCATGTGCACAGTATAATTAGTCATGTATCGTGACTTATCCGATAACTTGAGTTAATTAGTTTCATAAAGCGGGGATAATTTAAATTATTCTAGCACGATGTCGACAATTTCGAATTGAAGGTAAGACAAACCAACCAACCACATCAAATTCAAAAAGTTGCTACTACATGGGTGGAGTGATGAAGTCATGAAACATGGTTCTTCGGGCCAAATTGTCCAATTCGAATTCCCGCCTTGTTTTCATTATTTGGCTGTGTTAGACAATCGGGATCAACTATATCTTGGATCGGTTTCATGTTGTAATGTTTACTCTGATTGAAAAATAATAGGGAATTAATGGATTATTTAATATGCCAAAATTTCATATCAATACATTATAATATCAACATAAATATATAATATTAAAAAATTAATACATCATACTGAAAGTATGAATGTCCTAAAGACAATCAGATTTAAAGACATTATACTTGATCAAAATTATTATATATATCGTAATATATATGGCATTGCATTTATTGAATTATTATTTTGATTGTTTGTGATTATTCATATAAATGTTCCCGTAGAGTTAATGTTGTCATTGATATAGTGAGATGTCATTGATAAAACATTACTCTTAAAATAGCCACGACTAATGATTATCAAGATTGGGATATTGATAATATAATATATGTCGTCATGTGGTCTGCATCACATTTTAGAGAATGCAATAAGTCTCACGACTGCGAATAATAGTTATTCGTGATGGACACATGGATACTTTGGAGAGTATTGGTAAACCCTACTGATAAGTTATTTATTGTATGTCTATAAACTTATCAGTGTATAAAGCGTGTGATAATCCTTTGACTTGAGGTCAATACGCACCTTATTTACTGAGTGATGTACTTTGACCATGACCAATGCTTGCACTCCTTTTGGGGTAGATACGGCTTGTGTTGGGTGCATCATGATGTAAATGAAGGTGGTAGTTGAGCCAAGAAAGAATTCATTCCTCGATTGGAATTTCGAGAGAGATCACTCATAATCTCTATATTAGGTCGACTAAAGTCATTGGCCAATGCAAGAGACATATTCAATATAGTGATTGAGTATGGTCTAGTTGTCGACTAATAAAGATGAGATAAATTGATTAAGCCATTGAGATAGACACTTGGATAAATCTTAAGCTTAATCGAGTGATTCGGAATGAAAGGAATTTCACCAAAGCTTTGTATAAAGGTTATAATTCACTGAGTTCAAGTGAATGTTCTTTATATATTGAGTTCGTCCAACTAAGCCGTCTAGGAGTTTTGTTTGGATCATCATTGGATTGATGTCATATATAAAGGCCTATAGGGTCACAATATATGCGATTAGTTTTCCGATTTAAGAGTGTATCAAGAAAGTATTAAATATTCAATTTAGAATTGTAATATTTAATTATCAATAATTATGATATTAATTTCTATTTGATAGAAATTATTTAATTGAACTAAATTGGATTTGGATTTAATTATCTATGTTATATTAATAAAGGTACTTGGGCTAAAATTGTTTTGGGCCCATGTCTTGGATAGTCCAACCCTTTTATGATTAGGGTTCTCTTATGTACCTAGTATAAATATAACATAAAGTCATAAGTAGCAAAGAATGAAATAATAATACAACGATGAAAATACGAGAGAGTTTTTAGAAAACATAAATCCTAATTTTGAGATTGGGAGTTCTTGAGCTTTCGTGGGATTTCCTAGCTTTCTTCACGATAGCAATACACTGGAGTTGGATCTTGCAGTCGGAGATTAATCGCGTGGATACCTTAGTGTTGAACTCGAATCTGAATTTACTGTAAGGGTTTCATGCTTTTGTCTCGTTTATTTATTATATAAATATATTCGTTCACAGGATGGATCTGTTGGATCCAAAATTTTAAAACTTCCGCTGCACGAGCATGGTGTTCGTCTCTACAAATTCCAACAGTGGTATCAGAGCCCGGGGCTGTGTTAACGAATATTTTTATAATTTTATAATATTAATTATGGATTAATTATAATTTAATTGTTTGATTATTGGATTAATCAAAATAGCTTTAATTGATCAGTTTTTATTTTAGTTTAATTTGATTAAACTAGAATCAGCTTTCGAAAATCGAAAGTAAAAGGTTTTGTTAAAATTTTGTTGTTCACGGTTATGTTTTAATTTATGTTAATTTAATTGGATTAAATTATTATTATTAAAAAAAAAACAAAAAAAAAACAAAACTGAAAATTGAAAAAACTGGGAAAAAGAGAGTCACGCCTGCGTCTTATACCTCTTCGTTCTCGCCGGCGGTCTTGAAACTCAGGCTAGGCCTGGGCTGGGTGGGCTGTCTCGGGAAGGACGACGACGACGTAAAGACGGCAGCCGACTAGGTGGCGCAGAGACGGGTGGCGAAGGGGCTGCGTTTTGGGCCTTCAATTCGCGGTGCTTCAGGCCGGATTTCGGCCCTCTCCGGCGAGGATTTCCGGCGGGCCCTTGGATCCGGTGGGTTCGTCTCGTCGCGGGCTACAGAACGGTGTCTTCGGTTTTGACCGACGACGGCCGAATCGAAAGCCCTAAATTCGATTTAGGGCTTGGGTAAAATTTATGAGAATTTGATATAGTTTTGGGCCTGATTATAATTTTAGAAATTTCGAAAAATCACAGGATTGCCCTCAGTTTTTAGAAAACTGCGAGGCTGCCCGTAACTCTTCAGAAACTGCGTTTTGACCCAGAAACTTTCCAGAAAACTATTTTAAGTCCAAATGACATTTCTGTAATTACAAAAATTTTTGAAAATTGCAGAAAGGACCCTAAAACTTTCAGAAATTTTAAGGGGCTGTTTGGCGATGCTGAAAATCTTAAAAAATTATCTTTCGCTAAAAATCTTTTAAAATTATCTTAGAAATTAATTCTAAATTTAGAATTTAATTAAGTTCTAAGTTAGAGCATTTTTAAAAATTATTTAGAAATAAGAATTAAATTTGGAATTTAATAATTTCTAAATATAAACCTTTTAAACTTTATTTAGAAATAAGAGTTAAATTTGGAATTTAATAATTTCTAAATTTTAAACCTTTTAAAGTAATTTAGAAATCAAATTAAATTTAGAATTTAATTTTTCTAAATTTAAATAATTAACCCATGATTATTATTATATTATTACATTATTTGATAATGTAAGTTAAATTAAAATTCTGAATTTTAATTTAATTATGGAATTGTTCCTCTACTTGCAATAATTGTCTATGTGCTCGTATATTACTTTTTAGCATAGAGTCCGCATATATTGTCTGGGTAGGCGGCGCCCAGTATTTGTCGGACCGTTTGCTTACAAACTCTGGGTAGGCGGCGCCCAATATTTGTCGGACCGTTTGCTTATAAATTATGGGTAGGCGGCGCCCAATAATTGTTTACTGTTCATTTGGATCTTGTTAATTGTTAAACCCCGAAAAATGTTCCCCAAATACAATATGAGTCTCATCTTGGATGAACGCGCTGTCCATTATAATTGGGTGAGTACGAAACCTTTTTCGTCCATGAGTATTTGCGCCCCAGTGCTTGCTCCGGTCGACGAGGTCAAGGCTCGCTCATAGGTGCATATGTTTGCGATCGTGTAATGGGGTTGACTCACTTGGTTCTTTCTTGTCGCCCCAGCGTCGGAATCAACTAAGGGCGTAAGATCGGATTAGATTCGATCGACCAAGAGTTATAATTGTCTATAATTGGTCTAGGCACCTACCAGTTGTGCTATTGTGGTCATCAGCCCCAGCAGAGGCTTCAATAGTATGAACATGGATCTTGGCTCACTATGATCATATTTGATATGAGTCCGTATTCTATTGGGGTCGTAGAATATGTTAAAATAGTGGGAGCTAATTATTAAAGTCCTTATTAATTAGTTAATAATTGTGATCATAGGAATTAGAATTAGAGTTTTAATTCCCGCTCTATTTATTTTCTCCAGAATAGTTAAGATGTCGAATTTATCATTGAAATGTTTGGTTGAAACGAACAAGTTGACTGGACCAAACTTTATGGACTGGTTGCGCAATCTGCGTTTAGTTCTYAGACAYGAAAAGATTGAGTATGTGTTGGACACACCTGTTRCTGAGATTCCMGATAAAAYTTCRCCTGAATATGCCAAGTTTGACAAGGATATTCATGGGAAACATAAGGATGATGCAACTTCGGCACAATGTATCATGCTAACTGCGATGACGACGGAATTGCAGAGACAACATGAACACATGGCCCCTTATGAAATGTTGGAGCATTTGAAGAGTCTCTATGCTTCGCAAGCTCAAACTATGGAGTATGAGCTGCTAAGAGATCTCTTTAAGTGCAAGCTTCATGATGGGGGCAAGGTGTCTGAGCATGTACTGAAGATGATAGGGTTGATTGAGAGGTTGGCTTCGATTGGAACGAACCTACCTGAAAATGTCTCGGTCAACTTGATCATGAATTCGCTTCCTAGTTCATTTGAAAACTTCATTGTGAATTATAATATGAACAACACGAAAGCGAAGCTTCCCGAGCTTCATAACATGCTTAAGACATATGAGTCTTCCACCTCAAAGGGCAAAACTGTACTCATGGTGAGTACATCTGCTAAATCTAACCTAAAAGGTAAGAAAAGGCAGAAAAAGAAAACTAAGGCTAGGCCTAAGCCTACGGCTTTGAAGCCAAAAGGAGGTGCTCATAAAAGGTCAAAATTGGCTAAAGACGTGTGCTTATATTGCAAAGAAAAAGGACATTGGAAGAGAGACTGTGAGAAGTGGAAAGCATTAGATGTTTCCGGCTCCACATGTATGTTTGTCATTGAGATAAATATGTCTATTAATAACTCTCACTGCTGGGTATTTGATACCGGATGTGGCTCACACATTTGTAATAATGTGCAGGGGCTAAGTGACAGCAGGATGGTTAGACCGGGGGAAGTTTGCCTGCGCATTGAAAATGGAGCAAAGGTTGCTGCCGAGCGTGTAGGGACTTATAAATTAGATTTACCCTCGGGTTATAGACTAAATTTATATAATTGTTATTTTGTTCCATCGATTACGAAGAATATTGTTTCCATTCCAATGTTAGACATTGAAGGGTTTTCCTTCCATTTTGCTAATAATAATTGTTTATTTATGCATAATGGTATTGTTTATGGAAATGCTCCACTTGTGAATGGTCTATATGTTCTTGATTGTAGTCGCGACATTCTCAATGTGCAAAACAAACGTATAAAATTAAGTAATATGAATAATCCCACCTACTTATGGCATTGTAGGCTTGGTCACATAAATGAAACAAGAATCGCAAGGTTAAGAAAGTTAGACTATTTAACACCATTTGATTTTGAGTCTTATGGACAATGTGAATCTTGTCTCAAAAGAAAAATGACCAACAAACCATTTTATGGGAAAGGCATACGAGCAAAAGAGGTGCTTGAGTTGGTTCATACTGATGTATGCGGACCTTTTCCTACTCAAGCTAGAGGTGGTTATTCATACTTCATTACTTTTACTGATGACTTCTCTAGATTTGGACATGTGTGTCTTTTGAAGCACAAGTCAGAGGCTTTTGAGAAGTTTAAGGAGTATAAGTTAGAAGTTGAGAAACAAGTTGAAAAGAGTATTAAGACTCTTCGATCGGATCGAGGAGGAGAATACTTGAGTAAAGAGTTTCTCGATTACTTAAAACTTCATGGAGTCCAGTCGCAATGGACACCTCCTGGAACACCACAAATGAATGGAGTTTCTGAAAGGAGAAATCGAACCTTATTAGATATGGTTAGATCCATGATGAGTTTCTCAGATCTTCCGACATACCTACGAGGGTATGCTTTATTAAACTCAATTTATGTTCTGAATAGAGTTCCATCGAAGTCAGTAAATAAAACTCCATACGAGTTATGGAATGATAGGAAGCCATCACTTACGTACATGCGAACCTGGGGTTGCCCTGCATATGTAAAGAAGATGCTTACTGACAAGTTGGAATCTAAAAGTGAGAAATGTTATTTTGTGGGGTATCCTAAAGAAACACGAGGATACTATTTCTATCTTCCTGGAGAACATAAGATCATTGTTTCCAGGCAAGCGACTTTCCTTGAGGAAGACTATGTCTACAAGGAAAGAAGTCGAAATAAGGTAGAACTTGAAAAAATTCAAGAACCACAAAGTGACATGAAGGTTGAAAACTTGTCTAATGACCTAGACAAGAATTCAGTGGAAGCTCCTGGTCATTCCTATGGTGAAGATTTGTCACTTAGAGGACAATCTCTAGCCCGTGGGAGCATTGATAGAATTGGTGCAGCAATGCAAAATTTATCATCGCAACCAATGGAAGACCAAGAAATGGTTGCACAACTCCCTCCTCAGGAAGTTCATGTTGATGACACTTCTGAGGAATCTCAAAATGCTGGACCATCCAGCACAGAAGAACCTTCTCATGATCAGAACACTCAAACGCAAGATAACCAACTTCGTAAGTCTACTAGGATTCATAGGCAACCGAAAAGACTAAACCTCCTTGTAGAGGGTCAATGTGACGTGGAAATTCCGGACGATGACGAACCTAGAACTTACACTGAGGCTATGTTAGACATTGACTCAAAGAGGTGGCTTGAAGCCTTGAAATCAGAAATGGACTCGATGTACACAAATCAAGTTTGGAACTTGGTTGACTTGCCAGTTGGGGTTAGACCCATTGGATGCAAATGGGTCTTCAAGAAGAAGATCGATGCAAATGGTAAGGTACAAACCTACAAGGCTAGGTTGGTAGCAAAAGGTTATAGTCAACGAGAAGGAATTGACTATGATGAAACCTTTTCTCCAGTTGCGAAAATCAAGTCCATTAGGATTTTACTTGCTATAATTGCATACTATGATTATCATATTTGGCAGATGGATGTTAAAACCGCTTTCCTTAATGGTGAATTGACCGAGGAAGTGTATATGATACAACCAGAGGGTTTTACATCTGAATCGAAACCCAAAGCGGTATGCAAGCTACAAAAGTCTATTTATGGACTTAAACAAGCCTCTAGAAGTTGGAACATTTGTTTTGACAAAGCAATCAAATCGTTTGATTTTGTCAGAAACAAAGAAAATCCATGCGTTTATAGTAAACGCACTGGAGGGAGTATTGTTTTTATTATTATATATGTTGATGACATATTGATAATTGGAAATGATACTCTTGTCATGCAATCATTAAAGGATTGGTTGTCCAGCACCTTCATGGTGAAGGACTTGGGTGAAGCCTATTATATTCTTGGAATTAGGATCTACCGGGATAGACCTAATAGAATATTGGGGCTATCACAATCCATGTACATAGATAAAGTGCTAAGACGATTCTCTARGGAAAATTRCAACATGGAATATATTCCAATGGGTCATGGTCTCAAGTTATCAAAGAAGGATGGTCCTTCTACTGATAAGGAACTTAATCGCATGAAAAGYATCCCATACGCTTCGGCAATAGGATCAATCATGTACGCCATGATTTGCACAAGGCCAGCTGTGGCCTATGCACTTAGCATGACTGGAAGATTTCAGCAYAATCCTGGGGAAGAACACTGGAAAGRAGTCAAGAGTATTCTTAAGTATCTTAGAAGAACTAAAAAATATTTCTTAATATATGGTGGACAAAAGAAATTGGCAGTTACTGGGTACACTGATGCTAGTTTCTAAATAGACCWTGATGATCTTAAGTCATATTTGATATGCCTTCTTTTCAATGATAGAGTAGTAAGTTGGAATAGTTCCAAGCAAACTACTGCCGCTGATTCGGTAAAACYAAGCTGAGTACATTGCTGCATAAGAGGCAGCTAAAGAAGCTGTCTCGATAAACAAATTCTTAAGGAATTAGGGGTAGTTCCTAGCACCAATATCGTTGTATTGTGACAACATTGGTGCTATTGCACAAGCAAGGAACCAAGATCCACGAACAGAAACAAGCATGTACTAAGACGCTACCACTTGATCAGGGAGATAGTGGAAAGAGGAGAAATTAAAATAGAG
>BMAC01000014.1:336133-352076 GCA_014905375.1 Phtheirospermum japonicum | reverse complement strand
TAACTCCACTATCTCCTTGATCAAGTGGTAGCGTCTTAGTACATGCTTGTTGCTGTTCATGGATCTCAGTTCCTTGCTAGAGCAATAGCACCAAATATTCAATTTAGAATTATAATATTTAATTATTAATAATTATGATATTAATTTCTATTTGATAGAAATTATTTAATTGAACTAAATTGGATTTGGATTTAATTATCTATGTTATATTAATAAAGGTACTTGGGCTAAAATTGTTTTGGGCCCATGTCTTGGATAGTCCAACCCTTTTATGATTAGGGTTCTCTT
Source organism: Phtheirospermum japonicum (assembly GCA_014905375.1). Lineage (NCBI taxonomy): Eukaryota > Viridiplantae > Streptophyta > Magnoliopsida > Lamiales > Orobanchaceae > Phtheirospermum > Phtheirospermum japonicum. The sequence goes on along the minus strand of BMAC01000014.1, from coordinate 351,788 downwards.
ATGTACCTAGTATAAATATAARATAAAGTCATAAGTAGCAAAGAATGAAATAATAATACAACGATGAAAATACGAGAGAGTTTTTAGAAAACATAAATCCTAATTTTGAGATTGGGAGTTCTTGAGCTTTCGTGGGATTTCCTAGCTTTCTTCACGATAGCAATACACTGGAGTTGGATCTTGCAGTCGGAGATTAATCGCGTGGATACCTTAGTGTTGAACTCGAATCTGAATTTACTGTAAGGGTTTCATGCTTTTGTCTCGTTTATTTATTATATAAATATATTCGTTCACAGGATGGATCTGTTGGATCCAAAATTTTAAAACTTCCGCTGCACGAGCATGGTGTTCGTCTCTACAAATTCCAACACATACCACAAATACATCATAGTACAGAAATCAATATATCATAGCACATGTCAAAGATCTATGAAATTTTTTTGTCCCTTTCTATCTGCCGCATTTGCATTTTGAAGAGATAATCATTGTTAATTTTTTACTTTTACGATAAAAGGTAAAAGTTACTTTACTAGTTTTACCCCTACCTTTATTATTTCACACTTTTAATTATTTTAAATATAAGAATATTATGGTCATTTGATACCTATAATTATAACACCAATCATCTTTCTTAATTTCTGTAAATTGTCAAATACAACAGATAGAACGGGACGAAGAGAGTATATTATATTACAAAAATCAATACATTATAGTATCGAGTCAGATGACCTACGGATCATAACCCGTCAATTCGGTCTAATACAAGTGTTTGCCAAAATAATATACTTTTATTTGTCACGAGCCTTTTGTTTTATTTTGAATTTTGTTTCAGGGATTTGATTTTGTAAGTAATTGTTGTCGTAGAGTATTTGAATACTTTTTTATATCCCTTTAATAGAAATCACGACAAATTTATAGTCGAGAGATTACAGAGATTGAGGTTACAAATATTATTAATTAATTAGTGATATTAATATTTTATATTCCTTAATTTTAAGTAAAAGTTCTAATATGGTAATTAAAAAGGAACTAAGTGAATATAATGTTACTAGTAATATCACTTAATGTACTAATTTTCTCATTTTGATATGCATTTACCTTCTATATAATATGCTCGTATGATTGATGTATATAGTATTTTAAATTAATATATTTATTGGTTCATGTCATCAATGATCCTAATGGATGTATACTTAGAGGTGTAGATTCGGTTCTGATTAATAGAAAAATCATCGGTTTTGATTTTTGGTCGGTGGTTCAGTGAACCGTTGACCATCGGTTTCAGTTAAAAATGATATCGTGAATCGGTTTCTGACAGTTCGATTTCGTTTCAAAATATTTACGAATCAGAATTATTAGTTAAATAAAAAAAACAGTTAAACCGGACGGTTCGAGGCCGTTTGAAATCAACGGCTAGAAAAATAGTCTTTGGAAAAAAGAATCCGGCCGATTAACTGAAACTGGTCGGTTTGAACCGAATAACTACGGTTTCCAACGACTATTTTTTTAATCTTTTTTAATCTATATCTACACATCTAACCCACGGGTCGTGAACTTCTTTTCCCGGATAAGAAGCAATGACGGTATCTGGGGAATAAGTATCGGCTAACTCTGTGCTAGCAGCTGCGGTAAGACAGAGGATGCAAGCGTTATCCGGAATGATTGGGCGTAAAGCGTGTGTAGGTGGCTTTTTAAGTCCGCCATCAAATCCCCGGGATCAACCTTGGTCTCCAACACAAATCCTCACAACACTTCATCTCTAGTCTTCTTATTCTTCTTTTATAATATTTTCAAGTTTTAAGTTATTATTTTGTGAGAAAATATTATCAGTAAACAATCTTCTTTTTGTTTTTATAATATTTCTCCTATAATATTATTATGTCAAGATCTTCTCATAATATTAATACTAATACTGTTGGAGGATCTCATCGAGGTTAAGGATCTCCTCGAGAACATTCAGCCATTGCTGATGATTATCTTTTCGACGATATGACGCCGCTTCAAATTGATGAATTATATAGTCAAATCAATTTCGGTGAGAATTTACCTACCTCCGATGAATACGAACTGCCTGCCCATGTCAATCACGATGAGGAAGAAAAGGATTCTAACCGTGATATGCCGCCACCACGTTCAAGAAAATCGAAGGTGAAGGCGTCGAGTGAATACCAATCCCCCATCTTTAGATTTCATTTCACAAAAATGAAAATAGATGGTGTGCCTTGGGCACAAATTTATTATTCAAAAGTCACTACGCCTTCGGTACTGGTAAAGATACCGGATATAGGATAATGATTGTACACATAGAGAAGAATCATTCTGACAAATACGGCGTTGATGGCTCTCAACTGAAATAAACTTCTCGTCTTCATCTACCGTCGGGGTCGGCAGACAAGGTACGAGTTCTAATTTATTCCAATACATCGAAAGTGGTCATAGAAAATCTCTTGCAAGATTTGTTGTCGTTATGGGTCTTCTATTTAATCATGCGTATAGTATTCATTATGAAAATTATACTAGAGGTGCATTTAATCCATCTAGCATTAGGATTTCCCAAAATAAGGTTACTCGAGATCTTGGAAATATGGTTGGTGAATATAAGTTGAGTTTGACTTCTATATTTGATAGTATACCACAATGTCTAGATATGTTCGGATATTTGGACGTATTATCATTATAATAATAACTATATGAGAATTACATGTCATTGAATTGATAATTCATGGATTAAAGAAAACGTTTGATTGAATATAGAGAGTTTAATAGTCTTCATTACGCGGTCAATATTTTGCGCAAAATATCCAATATTTTACCCGAGTATCATTTAGGAAGCGAAATATTTTCAATATCATTTGATAATATCGCCGCTAATACGACTAGTTTAGAAATGCTAAAAGCTTTTTTCAAACTTTTATTGGTGGTAAAACTTTCATGTTATATGCATTTATCATATTTTGAATTTATGTGTTTAAGATGTTTTTAACCACTTTCAAAAATAAAATTGCTCTTATTTGGAGTGTGGTATTTCATATTGCAAAAAATAATTCAGTTGGAAAAAATGACGGGAATTTTGCCGAATAAATAGTTTACATCCAAAACAATATTATGTTGATGTGTCAAATCGTTGGGACTCAACTTATAAATTGCTAAATGATTCTTTTCAATATAAAGAAGCATTGTGTGCTTTTTTTGCTAATCAAGATGTCGGTTTTATTTTATATGTCCATGCGTGGGATGGTTGTTATAATATGATGCCGATTTTAAAGATTTTTGATGACGCAACCGTGAATTTATCATGTATTTATTATCCTACCTTTACACTTCCTCTTAATAAATGTATTCAAATTTTACCTATTAGTACTTCTTTACTTGATTCTCATGAATTAGGTGGTTGCATTTCTAGCATGTTGACCAAATGAGTCAAATATTTTCTATACATTCTCGATATTTTTTTTTGATTGAAAAATTTTTAGACCCCAATTATGGAAACGAAGGTTTATAAAATTTGCTTTCAGTTTATAATGAAGCATTAGGACCTTCTTTTACAAATTTTGACATTGAGATTCATAACTCCATAAGTTGTACTCACCAAGCAAAACAAAATTTATTTTCTCTTTTTAACGAATACAATCAATGTTCTAGTGATGTTAATGTGCCACCTTAACCTTCCCCTTCCCCTACCACTACTTCTAATGTAACACCATTGTTTAACGACACTCGACAAGCTCTAGCCCATATATGAGGTTTATTGAGGATACTAGCAAAAATAGAAAAGGACTATTGCTAGTTGAACAATGGAATAAGAATCTTATTTAGATAATTTTGAATCGGGAAGTAATCTCGAAGATGCCTGATGGTATTAATGATCTTGTGCAGTTGGTCGAGAATGACTACTTTTTTCCTACACTATCTATGATTGAAAAGGAGATTCTCGTCGTACTTATTTCAACGACTTCCATTGAACAAGCTTTTAGCACGAGAGACTTTGTGTTGGATGACTGGCGTTCTAACTTATTACCTAATAATCTTGAAAATCAAATGTAAATGAATATCTGGATCAAAGCCAAAAAACGAGAATAAGAACAATTGGATGAAGGTGATAGAAAGCGACCATTATGATGCCACTTGAGAAAACAACGATAGCAACGAATGAACGAAGCTGAACTTCCTCCACTATCCGCGTAGGTAAGTAAGGTAAGTATATGAATTATATTGACTTGGATTCCTCTATGTGGAAACATAGGCAAGTTAATTGCAATAATAAAAGTTAAAATTTTGAATCTTAATTTCTAATATTAGAACTAAAATCAAGTCCTTAATAAGAAAAAAAAAATTTTAAACTCTTTTTTTTTTCAAAAGAGAAAATTTGAACTACGCGTACTTTGATTCTTCTATGCGGGTAAGTAGGGAAGTTAATTCCAATGTTGAAAGTTAAAATTTTGAATTTTAATATAATATTATAATTAAAATCAAGCCATTTAAAAAAAATTATTTTTTTTTTCAAAAATAAAAAACTTGAACTACGTGGGATTTGACTCCTCTATGAGAACATATAATCAAGTTAATTCCAATATTAAAACTAAATTTTGAAATTTAATTTCTAATATTTGAATTAAAATCAAGTTCTTTTAATTTTCTTTTAAAACTTAATTCTTCAGACTTTATATATATATATATATATATATATATATATTTTGTATATTTAACTCCTTTTTTATTCTTTGTTTTTAAAAAGTGAATATAAAAAAAAACCAAAAAAAAAACGTCGGTTAGAAAAAAAAAATCGGTAGTTTTAAACCGAACTGAAAACCGACCAAAATCATAACCATACGGTTCTCCCCGGGTTCAATTTTGGTTCAAGGACCAATGGTTTTTTTAACCGACTGTTTCTAACCGCCGATAATAAGGAACTTTAATGATATGATTGTTTGATTTGCCTAAATTATAAAGACTTTAATATTAAATTGGTTTTAGGGATGATTAGAAGTTTAAGATGTAATTTGATTTTTAGAAGCTTCAAGTATTTAATTAAGTGATAGCAAAATTGGCTTTCTTGTAATTTGAGTTCTACATTTTTAGTATGAAGTTATTTTATTAAGATTTTCTTACCTTACCAAAAAGTCATCATTACAAACGAATAAAAGACCTTTTTGATTCTCAAACCATGTCCATGTGCCATTGCACTAGTAATGATCGAAGACGGTTGAAAAACTTATGGGGTAAGTACATATTTGAATTGTTTTGTGAGTATACACGTTCTTATACACGAGTGATGAACGAAATTTCATATATATTGTGAGGATCTTGAGTGACATCGTTTATGAATTTAGAGAGACTTGCTCGGATTAAAGGGGATTCATGAGATTCGTATGCTAGATAACTTGGTTTTGGGTTGAGATTTGTATGATTTTTCGTTGGTTGTTTTGTTGATTATTAATCTCTTTTGCTTGGGCAATTTTTAAGTTTAGAGTGCATTGATCGGGACTACCTTTCTTTAAGTTCGTGGATTTGTACACATGTGATTTTACACATTTTTAAGGTATATTTCATAGTATCTTGTAGGACTAACTTATTAGAAAATATTATACTTTACTCGTTTTTGTGGTTATTCATGTCAAAAAGATAGATTTTTGAGCATATTTGTAGCAAGAGTACATCAAACCCAAGTTAGACGACCGATGAATGCACAAGAATGAAAGAAAAAAGAAATTAAAACATACATTAAAATATGTCACACCCGACCCCTGAATAAGTGCACCAAACAACATATCTGAGCCAGGGTCGAGTGTGTTGGAGAATAACAAGCAGCATCAAAGCACCTAAGCAAGCACGCAATCCTTAGGTCAGGTGGGGGTTGGGTGTGTAGGAGACTAGGTGTATGAGGAGACCAGACTAAGAATCCGAGCACAGGGTTGAGTGTGCGGTCGAGTGTCGCAACATAAAAATTTAATGGGCCACAAGTTTTAGGTCTAATTAGGGTTTTAAGCCCTATAAAAAGACCCTACACGTCCAGAACAAGATGAGATGATAACATAGAGTGAGGAACATATCATATCATATAGTTTCATCTTTGGAGGAGACTTTGGGCCCTTAAGAGCTTGAGGAGGAGAGGAACACTATCCATCCACTCATCCATAAGAAGAGATGACGAAGATCAAGGCGCATACTTCAATTCATGGTGGTTATTATATTTTCCTTTTCTGTTTATATTTGTTTAATCATGAGTTATTCGAACATATTTATGTATTTTGTTATAACCATGTCCGACTTATTGCTTGATTCCGATACATGGCGTAGATTAATAATAATTATTTTTAAATTCCTTTGAATTGATATTTTATATTTATATGATTCAAGGATCTTATCTTAGTCTTATTTTGAATGTGTGTTTAAGCACTTGATCACCATTTTTACTTATTTTACAATATTAATTTGAAATGAGAGTAGATAGAAGATATTGAAAATGACTACGGTACCTTCACGGCACCATACCCCCACCCCCACCTGCATTGCGTTAATTTCTTAATATGAAAAACCTCATTTTATATTATCATTAATCTGATGATCCCATTGATTTGAGGAATGGTGCCTTCACGGCACCGTAGACGTTCCCGAAGATATTAGGAAGATATTAGGATTACGAATACTTGGAATAGATCTTTGCGTATACCGGGTGCAGGGTTTGTTAAAACTTGATTTTTTTTTTTATTTTTTTTTGTTCTATTGGGAGTTAAATTGCATGTCTTGAAAAGCCAAGAGAGAACAATTGCGTGTAATCTAATGTACAGATCTAATTATCTCGAGAGTGAAATTAGACATGTTTTTGTGTTTGTTTTACAAGATAGTGAATTATAAACTACAATTATTTGTGAAACAAAAAGTTATTAATTAAAACCATTATTTTGAAATCCTGTTATCATCGTTTATCTCCAACTTGATTCCTAGTAATTTTATTGTTTTTTTTTTTCAGCTCAGTTATTCAACATCTATATATTTATTTTTTAAATAAAATCTCAATCATAGTACGTAGCAGAACCTTGTTTGCTACTATTACATTTGATAATCTTTACCTTTGCGATGTTACAGAAATAGAAAAACAACTAAATAGATATTTATTTATTAATTTGTTTATTTATGTGATTTCGGATATCAAAATGCCAAACAAAATCAAAGACTTAAATAATATAAAATTATATCATCTTATATTAAATTACTCGTTCATCAAGTCAAATCCTATGGAAAAGATAAAATATCAAATCATTGTTAGCCAATGAAATCCCACAAAATATATGGTAAAAAATCTCATACACTTATTAAATATAAGTCATTTACAAGTTATTGAGAAATGAATATAAGCCAAATATGAAACCATCAAAGAAAGTTAAATTTAATGAGACCATGATATTTAAAATGCAATTCAAGTTCGTCGCGTATTCAATTAAACATGGCGTTTGATGCGGAAATAGGCTACGAAGCCCTCGCTCGAGCCATATATTACGTTCGACTCCAATTAATTTAAGTTAGACAAATTTTGATATTTTTCACAGGAGTCCCAATTTTAAAGACGTTTCTATCCATAGCGCGGTTAACATATAGTCTACTTTATCTGTTAAAAGATTATATATAATATACAGAGATCTAACTTTCTCATGAAGCAATACCTAAAATTTTATCTAATCAAGAAAGGATAGTGATTAATGACTGTACAAGTGGAGGGCGGATACCACTATAGATTGATCAACTTTTAACTCGTTAATTAATTGATTATTGTTTAATTAATGAATTCTTTATTTAATGAGTAAATAATTAACAATAAAAGCTATTCTTTTCTTGATGGTTTGGTATCCCTTATCCTCTACTCCGACCTTTTTAAGACTGCAATTAGATATCTTTTTATTTGGAAAATTGATTTTCTATCAGAGAATAGTGATAATTTTTTTTTAATATATAATATAATTAATTGTATATGAGTATAATTTGTTTTTTAAAATATAGACTTGTGATTATGATTTGTTTTTTAATAAAATTACATCCAGAAGTTTCCTTATATATAAAGTTTTCATTACCAAATTATATTTAAAAAATAATAAAATAATATTAAAATTCAGAAAATAATTCTGCTTTTGTTCTTTCCTTAACCAAACGACCTAAGTGTAATACCGAATACGTACAAGTCTCTTGTTTCTTGGAATGTTCTTCCCTTCGTTCAAGGTAAATAATGTAATTAAACCTTTTCTTTGTAATCCGCTATAAAGTCTGTTTTTTGATATAGTAATTTTTAAGCAACAGAAAATATTAATTTTACATGTAATTAATATTTTTCTTAAGAAATTTAACGATCAAACCGAGATGAATTCCGTTCGTGCAAGATTCATTAAACACTACATCTTTTTTTTTTTTTTTTTTTTTTACCTATCGATTTCTTCTATATTAATTTTACTTTTGTATATCAGGTAATTAATCTAATAAATTTTATTAATATTATTTTAAATGAATATTTGATATTGTCAATCAATACTAAAGCGGACTCTTTCCATGAATATATTAATAATATATTTGGTATTTCATGTTTATTTAAAAAATGCGAAGATCGCAGTTTAATTAATAATCTCGCTATAGGTAGAGATGACAAAGCTGGGAGGATTTAAAGTACGATATACTACGAAAATTGAAAATTCATTCTATCTATCTAGATTTTAAAATATCAAAATTTGGATCCCCTTAGATTTGAGTAGTTGGATTAGATCCATTTTGCAATTTTATAATTGATATTCTTATATATAAAAAAATAACAACATTAAATTTCTCAGAAAATTTATATTTTAATAAATAATATCAGTATTAAATATACAGAGATGGATCTGGGCTGGGTTAATATAAAAATGGAAAAGATTAAAAAGTGGCCCCTAAAATAAGGACTCGATTGTCATCCCCAACTACACACTATAGTGGAGCTGTCACTTCGGGACTGATCAAGAGCTCCGCTTGTGAATACATTATTACAAGTGCGTTTTTAGATATGCATGCATAGCTGCAAATTATTAGATATATTTAAAAATTGTTATACAAATTATTAGATATTTAAAAATCTTTAATATAACAATGTTGAAAATAAAAGATATTGATATATATGATAAAAGTTGTGATATATTAAATACTTGAGATTGTTAAAAGTAATGTTGAGTGTTAAACATTACTCTCAAAAATATTTATCATTAATTTAACATTTATCATCCAATTATTTTATTTCTCTTTCTTATTTTTTTAAAGTTAAATAATAATTTGCTTAAAAATATAATTTTAACATTGATTGAGTAGTTTTTGTTATAATGTTCTTTTTTTTTTTTTGCCACAATTATATTAGGGAAAATTTCCATATAATATAAATATATAATTCTCATTTACCATTTAATCCATTGACTCTTTTTATTCCCATATAATTCAAATACTTTCTATTTAATCAAAATTTACATTTAAATTATCAATACTACCCTTATATCATAAATACCTTACTTAACTTATATAATTATGCACACACTCTCTTTCCATTTCATTTTCATCCATCCCCAACTTTATCTCTCACTAATTCATATGAGAATTTTCCCTTTATTATATATATTGTCATTTATTGATTCCAATTTTAGTTATTTTCATATGGGTGCGAATCATGCAATTTTTTCCTATTATAAATAACTTTACGTATACTCTATTAAGGATATCATGGGACAAATGATATCTTTTCTCCGTGATTATATTTTTGTTATTATTTGTTCTTGTAGAAAATGGAGAGTACAAAAAATACTATAAAATTAAAGGAAAATAAACGTCAGTAATACGACACCTAACGACAATATCTACATTATTATTATTCATCCTATCTAAGTGGTAAGGAATTTCGTCTGTTACAATAATAGCTTTCATTATTTTTACTAGTGTTATGAATTGTATCATAGTTATCAATATTTGAGAATTATTAAAATAATTATATTATACTAGTGTGTAATTATGCGAAGTAGTATGTAATTTCCTAAAAATTATGCGAAGTAGTGTGTAATTTTTCAAATTTTACACGGGTAGTTCTGAATTTACACGAGTAGTCCTGGATTTACATGAGTAATTCTGAATTTACACGAGTAGTTCTAAGATTTTGAAGAATAGTTTGAAATTTACACGAGTATTTCTGAATTTACATGAGTAGTCCCGAAATTTACACGAGTAGTTCTGAAATTTACACGAGTAGTTCTAGTAGTTCTGAATTTAAACGAGTAGTTCTTAATTTACGTAAGTAGTTCTGAATTTACACGAGTAGCTCTGAATTTTTGAAGAACAAAATAAAATAGTTTAAAAGGGTAATTTAGTACTTTTATATGAAAAATATAGTTTGTAATTTTAACAAAGTAGTACGTAGTTCGCAATTTGAACAAAGTAGTTCGTAATTTTAACGGAGTAGTTTGTAATTACTCATGTAATAGCATTTCATATAATTTAGATCATGGAAAGATGATGTGTGGAACCCATAGATACCTAGTTGTCTTTTTCCCTACCGTTTTTGCAAAGTTGTAATTACCTTATTTATCATCTTTTACTTTATTGGTTAGACTTCAAGTTTGGAAAGATTGAAATTGCATTAAATGGGTTTTATTAGCAGTTATAATTTGATTGTTTCAACTGCTCCTATTGAGAAAAATCTATTAAGGGTAGTTTAGTATATTGTTATAGTAATTGGATTATTAGGGAACTTTTATGTTTTGGAGGGCAATTGGTTTTATGTTTTGGAGTATATGAGAATTTTTCCCTTAATATTATTGCATTGAAAGTACTAAACTATGACTAAACAATTTGCTGGGAAGGACCTTTATGTACGTATATGTGGACGAGGTCGCTATTATCTCGGTCCTATAAAGGGAGGACCACGGGAAGCAGAAAAAAATATATTACACCAACTATATGTTAACAGAAGTGGAGACTCATTAATCAGAATTGGAGAAATGTGCCCTAGCAATAATAATTATAGTGCAGAGGCTGCGCTCGTACTTCTTGAGCTATAAAGTGGTGGTTCGGGCAAACCTCTCACTAAAACAAATACTAGGAAAGCCAACAAAATTAGGGCACTAAGTGGGCTGTTTAGCTGAATGAATATGACTTCGTGTAGGAAGTAAGATGGAACCGTGCACAAGATCTAAAATACTTTATACAAGAGGGAACATGTGAACATGTTCCCAAAGAGGAAGAACCAAAGTGGTTAATGCACATGGATGGTTCATTCATGATCGGGAATTTTAGCATGAGTATTGTCCTTGTAATATCAGGACATAACCTAGTTGAATCCATAATAAGGTTTAGATTCCAGGCCTCTAATAATGAGGTAGAATATGAAGCTTGGTAGTAAGAATGAAGATGGCAATAAAACTTGAAGTACATTGTATAGTCGTATACTTGGATTCGAAGTTGGTTACCAGTCAAGTGAAATGAGAGTTTGAAGTTGGGGAATAAAGAATGAAGAAGTATGTAGGGATGGTCGAGTTGCTCAGCTAAAAGTCTTTAATCTTTGAATTGGAGTATGTGCCATGCTCAGAGAACGGTGAGCTGATTTACTAGCCATGATTGTCGGTGCTTTAGTTTAACGCAAGTAAAAAAATCACTTCAATAAATTTACTAGCAACCAGTGTGGAGCAAGAGATGGTGTGTTTAGAGGAAAGAGATGACTGGCTAGCCCCCTTTAGGGCATATTTAGAAGGAGGTGATATAGACAAGATAGTGTCTATTAAGCTCGCCCAAAAAGCATTGCAATATTATATTATCGATGGAGTTTTATATAAGCGTTCGTATACCGAACCCTACCTTAGATGCCTGATGAAGGAAGAATAAAACACCGTCCTACGATAAATCTATAAAGGTGATTGCGGCTATCATGTGAAAGGCTGATCTATGTCCACGGAAGAATTAAGGGATATTCTCTTTTGGGAAACAATGAAGGACACAAGAAAAATGGTTTGATATTGCCAAAAATGTATGATACACGCACCTGCTATACAAAGGGCAAAAGAGAATTTTGGTGTTAGAGGTAGATTATTTTACAAAGTAGGTAGAAGCAAAACTACTAGCTTCCACCACTAAAACTCATAACATATCATTCTTGTATTCTAACACATGCTGCGAGTTAGGTATACCATGAGTGCTGTTATAATGAGACCCAATTTATTGGACAAAGGATACGAGCATGGTGTGAAGTGTCTTAGATTAAACAATGATTCACCTTGGTCGCCCACCCTCAGGAAAATGGGTAAGTCAGGGTCACCAACTATATTTTAGTATAATGAATAAAAGAATGCTCATAAAAAGTGGAGGAGCATGGGACGACGAGATAGACTCAATACTATGTGCACATAGAATGACAACTCGATCCAATACAGGAGAATTGCCTTTTATCTTGGTGTATGGGATGGAGGCAAAAAGTTTGACTCACCAAGAATGAGGTCGTTGAACTCTGAACTACCTTCTCCGACTTATGCGACCTACAAAACAAAATATAAGCTGGACAACCCCAACGTAGGCCCTCAGATACTTAAGTCAGTATCCTTTCATGATGATAAAACGAGAGCTCAAAAAGTAAAATTAAATCAACTTAAAATAGAAGTAAGGCCTGTGTCCTCTTTATATAGACAAGAGACGTGTTTCTAATATAGAGTTTCCATCTCCTATTTATACCACAATACCATAATTAGTCCACCAACTTAAAATTATGATTTCTCCTTTATGCTAATTTACAATAATTATTAGAACTCTCGTATTTTGTTAAGTTACCATAATAACCATGGGCCAATATTCATTCCATACCCATAGTTCGTTGGGGCCATACCATACCTTCCATACCAGCCCACCGGGGCTCATACCATAACCATAAAACCCAACTCCCTCTGCTGAGTTGTTTATAAACGTAAATACCATTACAATCCATAAGAGCTCAGCAATCCCATAGAAGAGGTCGAGTTTAGACCTAATTCGGCGTGCATGCAGATCTAGATATTTGATGTCGTAACAGCTAGTCCCCCACATTCTACCTGATAGAATGTAAAACAAGTCCTTTGAGATCCAACCCATGCACTTCTTGATAAAAATGCAAGCCATCAAACGTCAGGTATTAAATTCATATCGTCATTATGTCGGACACGTGCCGCACGCCCCCATTCTCATAATAAAGGATTCTTGTGGGCCAGAAAATGAAAAGCTCATAATTAACCCACCACATATAAAGTCACCGTTAGGGGTGTGCATCGGTCGGTTCAGTCAATCGAACCGATCAAATTGTCAAAACTGAATTGACCGAATTCGGTCGTTGGTCGGACCGAACTGACCGAAAAAATTTGGGAAACCGAACCGAACCGAAATATTTCGGTCGGTTTCGGCCGAACCGATTTCTTTTTTTTTTTTTTTAGTTCCCACTATTTCTAAGCCATAAAAATAAATTAAAAAATATATAATTCGGTCGATTCGGTTATATCGGGTTATTTGGTAGTCAAACCAAAACCGACCGAATTGACCGAAATCTTTACGACCGAAAACCGAACCACCAGTCGAAAAACCGAAGCGAATTGTACTATTCGGTCGGTTCGGTTTTTGGTCGAATTTTGCACACCCCTAGTCACCGTCTTTTTACTCTTACCCTTTTTGCCTTATGCAATTTTCCACTCTTATAAGCCGCCATTGACATCTCTTGAAACTTCAAGGCAAAAACATCCTAACTCTGTCGCCTATCAAATCAGCCCAGTAGTTCCCCAAATCTACGTAACTATGGGTAAGTCCCCCTAATTTTATTCGATTTAATTTTCTCTCTCGCAATTAATTTTACTATCCCGAATGCATTTCTTTCCCCCTTTTCCCATTATATATCTTAGCATCTTCTGACTCCGATTACCAAAATCCTCGTTCTAATTTCTTCACAGACCCTACTCCTTTTTTTTATCCTTTTATATTGTAAAAAATATTTTATTTATAAACTAATATATTACTTTATATTTTACGAAAATATTTTTATTAGTTATAATTAAAGTTTTATTTATAATTATTATAATTATCTTTTTAATTATTTTTCAATTATTTGTCTTTTTTTTTTGGAATAATCTTTTAAGAAGTCTTCATTAATTATTATGCCCAGCAGGTGCTCGACGAAAAGGCCGACCGAAAATTATCAGAAAAATAGGGGGCTGAAATTGAGAAAATTGACAGAAAATTACCAGAAAAGCTTGACAGAAAATCACAAGGCAAACAGGGGGCTGAGATCGATAAGGGTGAAAACGACAAATCTTACGCTGGCCGTCTGAAAAACACTATCGTCGCCGCCGCAAAGGTGGACGGAAAATAGCCTGCTCCGACACTGGCCACTGTGGTTGCTACACCACCTACAACTCAAGAACAACAACCTGTAAGTGCTCATGAATAGCTCTCTCCAAGTACTCAAGGCCCGGTCCCCGGTCCGTTAGCCTCGACAGCCCTGATGGTCCCCGTCCCCACGAAATCCTATGCAGAAGCTATTTCTACAGGCCACTCAAGCTCAGCTCCTACCCTCGGTTTAGTCGACAGGTCCCTTCAAATTCCGGAAGCTATTTTCTCTTTACCTGAATGTTTGCAAGATTCGGTTGATTTCAAACATGCCATTGTTGGTAAATTTTCGTTTGGCAAACTCAATAATCAGGTAATTCGCTCGAACCTTTCCAAAATGGGTTACATGGGATGCAAATTGACGTATATAAATTCTAGACATGTTGTGATAAGTGCCCGAGATGAACGGATGTTAATCAATGGTTTTCCGATGCGTATTTCCAAATGGTCACCAAACTATGATTTCAAAAGTGAACCCCCAGTTGTCTCGGTGTGGATTCAGATCCTTGATTTACCTCTTGAATGGTTCGATTTGAGAACATTAAAATCAATTTCTAGTTTGGTCGGAGATTTTTTTAAACTGGACGTGCCGACTCTCAATAAAACTCGGGGTGATTCGCTCTGGTTTGCGTTGGCTTAAATTTGGTTAATCCTCTACCTCGGAAAGTTGTTATTCGTTGTGACGACACCCATATTATTGAGCTTGATGTGGAATTTGAAAAAATTCCATCTTATTGCTCTCATTGTCGTCACCTTAGCCACGTCGAAGCCCAGTGCTACGTTAAGAACGCGAAATTAAGGCCAAACTCATTTGATAAAAATGAAATTCTCAAGAGTTCCGTCGTCACAAACTCTGCTTCAAAAATTGCTCAGTATAAGCAATCAGTCTGCCCTTTCTTCCACTATTCAGCCCGAGCCCGGCCCGCCTGCTCCTTCTGTGGGTTTTATTTCTTCCCAGCCCGTTAATTCCCTAGCCCAAACCTGCCCCCAGCGTGTTAACTTTGTTCCCCACCTTCGACTTTCTTCGGCCCATTCTCCCTAGGCCCATTCTTGTTCCTAACCCTCATCTTTTAATTCCAACCCTCAGGCCCACCCCAACTTTACCCCTCTTCAAACTCAGCCCACCTCTTTTCATTCCCAAACTGCAGCCCTATCCCCCAATAACCCTCCCCAGTCCACTCAGACCCTTTAGCCAACACCTCCCAAGCTCACCCTCCTTTTTCCTCCTAACCCACACACACATATATCATCAACAATAAGCTAAAACTCACATGAC